>CM062805.1:519022682-519167682 GCA_031772625.1 Pinus tabuliformis | reverse complement strand
CTATACCTTTAGGATGGAAACACCTTACCTTATAGCTAGTACTTTCAAAAAGAGATAGAAGTAGTTCCAATATATCTCTCTATAGATCTCTAGCAGTGCTAGTACTTCTAAGTTAATAGAATGACAGAAGCCTTAGCAGTCAGTAGTGCAAAATAAGAGTTCAACTTGCCTTTCTCTTGCCGTAGTGCAAAAGTAGTGAAATCTATCTTAGTAGTTGAAAGAATCTTTTTCTTTCCAGTCTCCATTCTTGTAATTTGAAAACTAGTCCCCTTCCTTGTAAGAATCCTAAAAGGCATCCGTTTATCCACCACAGGTTCTAGATTCACTAGACCAGTTCTCGGTTCATATCCCAGCAAGCAAGCAAGCAGCAAGTTGACTTTGTTTGTTTAGGAGCCAAAGTAGTTATTGGAGTTGTTGGAGTAGTGAGGTGGGTATATTTGTTGGTGGACTGATTCTGTGCATTCATTGACAGCAGGCATGGAGTACCAGCAATTACACTTGGAGTATAAACATCGACTCTTGTATCAACGCCAGGATCGACTAGCCTCATCATTGACCTGAATATCCTTCTTTGAATGGCCCTCCCTGAATTGTTTTCTCAATTCCCTCCGGAATGTCTCTCTATCTAGCCCCTCTACCTGGGTTTAATGGCTCAAACAACCTCCCTTCTCTTAAGACTTTCTCTATCCCCTCCCTTCCTAGAGTACCCTTCCTTTGTGCATATGATTCTCAACGGGTGAATCATATATAATAGGGGTTGTATTAGATCTCTCTTGTTGTGAAGGTATTTCTTAGTCTGGGCTGGTCCCATGCATGCATATAGCCGTCGTTCACTGCACCCAACATGTGGAATGGATGCATAAGGATATTGTGCTCAGCCTGAAATACAATCATGAAATTGAAAGTACCAGAGATTCCTAGAGGCATACCATTAGAGAAGCTTCCTTGACCAAAAGGGTAGATCAAGAAAACGGCAGTAGCAGTTGCAACAGGAGCTAAGTATGCAACAGCAATCCAAGGACGCATACCTAGACGGAAGCTAAGCTCCCACTCACGACCCATATAGCAAGCTACACCAAGTAGGAAGTGTAGAACGATTAGCTCGTAAGGACCCGTGTTGTATAGCCATTCATCAAGGGAAGCTGCTTCCCAGATGGGATAGAAGTGCAAACTGATAGCTGTAGAGGTAGGAATAATGGCACCGGAGATAATATTGTTTCCATAAAGAAGAGAACCAGAAACAGGTTCACGAATTCCATCAATATCTACTAGAGGAGATGCGATGAAAGCAATAATGAATACAGAGGTTGCGGTCAATAGGGTAGGGATCATCAAGATGTCAAACCATCCAATGTAAAGACGATTTTCAATGCTAGTGATCTAGTCGCAAAAGCGACTCCATAAATTTGCGCTTTCCCGTCTTTCTAGGTTAATGGGCCTTTTCTGTTCCGTAGAAAGATTCGGGGTTATTCGTTTTCAGGATCAATAGTGGATGAATGGAGAGAGAGGGATTCGAACCCTCGGTATGGATGATATGTACTACGGATTAGCAATCCGCCGCTTTGGTCCGCTTAGCTATCTCTCCAAGATGGAAGAGTTCATGTGTAACAAAATGAATGGTGGAGTAAAGGTGTATACCATAGTATGTACAGATTGTATCGGAAATATAATGAATATTGCCATTATTCAGTTGGATAAAGAACAATCCAGTCAATCGTATTGTTCATTTCGTTAAAAATAGTTCTGTATGACTGATTTTTTCTGCTTTTCTTGGCCGATGGCCAGGCCAAGAAAAGCAGAAAAAATCAGTCATACAGTGCTTGACCTAATTTGAGAGCTAGAATACCTGCTGTAAAAGCAAGAAAAAAAGCTATCAAAAATTGAACCTCTATTACCATATCTTCATTCCCTCCCCAATCAGTTTGATTAAATGTGTTACATGGATTAGTCCATTTATTTCTCTCCAGTATCAAATTTTATTATCTAGATATTGAAGGGTTCTCTATCTATTTAGGGTTCTCTATCTATTTTATGTATTATTGTAAAGATATCAGTTGCTCAAGGCCATAGGTTCCTAATCAAAACTACACCAATGGGTAGGAGTCCGAAGAAGACAAAATAGAAGAAAAGTGATTGATCCCGACAACATTTTATTCATACATTCAGTCGATGGAGGGTGAAAGAAAACCAAATGGATCTAGAAGTTATTGCGCAACTCACTATTCTGACTACGATGGTTGTATCGGGCCCTTTAGCTATAGATAGATAGAGCTTTGGATGGATCAGAGATCCATCCAAATATCCTTTAACTATTTAAGTTGATAATGTAACGAATAAAACCCACCTGTATCACTAAACTATACATGCACAATCCCATTGACGGATATTCTGTCACTTCTTTCCTTCCACATTTGAATCCAAACTCTGGAATTCCTTAATTCTCTCTCTTCTATTTCCGAGAGAGAAGAAAAGATTCTATCCATTCTAGTTTTAGAAATTCTAGGTTGTTCTTTCTCTTTATTAAGGAATTTGTTTTGCTCAACTCCTCTAATCTTCTAATTGAATTCTTTATAATTCATTTTAGAAAGATCTTCCTCTTCCAGGAAGAAAAAGAGCCATAACCTGGAATGGCTCCATATTCTTAGCTCTCAATCTTTGTTGATCTCTTATAGTAATTACATCTTGAGGTTTACAAGGGTAACTTGGTATATCTACCATATGGTCATTGACCTGGATATGTCCATGATTCACTAATTGTCTAGCTCCGAGAATGGTGGGAGCCATACCCAATCGAAAAAGAATATTATCCAAACACATTTCAGGTAATTGCAATAGGACCTGACCTATTGAGCCTTTGGCTCTTCTAGCAATGTGAACATATTTCAGCAAATGCTCTCAGGCATAACTTGTCTCCATCCACTTCGTATCAGCTCAGCCCGGAGTTTCCAGTATAGCGATCCTTACCCTATGAGCTACTATAATATATGTTCTCAACTTGATATCTATAAAGATAGATGGATCATCCATATGCAATTTGTTGTCCATATACCATAGTAGACTCACTCATTCATATATGATGATGGGGCCCTTTTAACTTAGCGGTAGAGTAACGCCACGATAAGATGTAAGTCATCGATTCAAGTCCAATAAAGGGCTCATGTTTCCCACGAAGAAAGAGGGCTCGGGTGTCCATTTCTATTACATAGATAGAAATATTTTCACCGAAATATGAAAATGACAACAAATCGGATTCGGATCCAGTCCGTTTTTTATCTTCTTTTATGAGGCGAACGACGAGAATTGAACTCGTGTGTGGTGGATTCACAATCCACTGCCTTGGTCCACTTGGCTACGTCTGCCCCGGAAAAACCAATTAATATCGTGGTGAAGGAGAGAATTGCTTTTCACCCCCTTCTTATTAACAATTTATAATCCTCGAGCCTATACTAACAATCCATATAGCCAATTCTCTGATTTCAGAAATCAGAGAAATTTTGGTTAGGATTCATGTTCTTCCACTATTTTACTTATATAGTAAGTGTTCTAATGGATCTCTATGTTGTAATATAGAACTCATTGTTGAACTCATCGAGATCTTATTAAAAAAAAATTCCCCAACTAGAAATGCTTTTTTAGTATTTTCGGGGGAGACGGGGAAAGGAACAACGAACAATTGCATACATGTATTCTATGAAGAAGGAAGAATGGGACTGCTTATTTGGTCCCATCACTATAGCAACCTTCTTGGGCTTGGGATGGATGGACAGGCTTCCGACTACTAGGAAGGATATATGCCCAGACACAACCAGCCAGGAATTCTTTGTAGGTACAGCACTAATCCCGCACCTTTCAATTACCAACCAATGCAAAGAAAGAAGATACCCTGCTTATACAAGAGCTATCCATGCGCATACAGTGATACACAGTCCAAATATATATAAATCCTCCCTCCGTAACACAAAAGTAATATTATAACAAAAATATTGAAATAGATAAAGAACCAACATATGGCATGTATAATTAAGAAGTAACCTGCATTCACCAGAGCCTTACATTACACTTTAGGAATTCTTCTGGGTAGGTTACCTTTATTACTTGGATTTAAGAGCCTCAGGATACGATTGGACTCATTAGAACCAACCCACTGGCTAGGAAAACCCCTACCTTACCTTTCATTTTAGTGTCTGCTACCAACCAACTCTTATAGTTAACCACCTATAGTTACTGCCTGCCTCACTTAACCCACTTAGGAATGCCCCAAACAGCATTGGATCAGATAGAAGTAGAAGGGCTGGCTTCAGAGCTGTTGGACGGGTCGGCATACGGCACACTGGTTTCACACTTCTTGAGGAATCAATCTTACTACTAGCAGCTGCTCTCTTACTCACCCTGCCTATCTTCCTTTTACTTACGTGCATGCTATACCTGTTCCACCAGACTTTACTCACTATTTTCCTTCACCCAACGGAGGGAACGCTGCCTGCACAAAACAACACTTACTTCAGCCAGGAATAGGAATCGGAGATACAGCAATAGGATATTTACCCTTACTTTACTCTACCTTACCCCTTAGGAATTACTATGAGTGGTACCACTATTAGATTATGGGGTATATGACTTCTTGTTCTCGCCGAGCAGCCTTGCCAATATGATTCATCAATTATAAAAACTCTATCGCTGCTAGGATGCGCAAGCAGGCTCGACCATGAGGTCCGGAGGGGCTCGACCATAAGGTCCGTCAGGGTGCGTAGCACGCTCGACTAATAAGGCCGCCATCGGCTCGACTGTTAAGGACCGACAACAGGGCTCGAATGATAAGGACTGGCAATGGGGCTCGACTGATAAGGACTAGCAATGGGGCTCGACTGATAAGGACTGACAACGGGGCTCGACTTATAAGTACCGGCAACAGGGCTCGACTGATAAGGACCGGCAACGGGGCTCGACTGATAAGGACCGACAACGGGGCTCGACTGATAAGGATGCATAAGTAGGCTCGACTGTTAAGAAGAGGACCTTTAGGTGCTCGACCAAAAGGGAGAGGAGAGGAGAGGAGAGGAACTTTAGTTGCTTGACCGTAAGGGAGAGGGAGAGGGCCGCCATCAATATATCTACCTGCCTTTAATGCCTCCTACCCACCAGAATACCTAGACCTGGTATCCCTATACCACTTTCATGAATGCTTAGGAGGGACTACTGTAGACTTCTACGGATGGGATGGAGTTAACACTTAGAACCTTTACTATTTACCTTTACTCATCTGCCTCCCTTTACCTTTACAATTCACTTTCCACCTGCTTAACCTTACGACTTATCTCCCCTATGCCCCAAACTTACTGCATTGATGGGATGGAAGGAATGGCTTCACATAGAGCCATTGGTCATGGGCGTTCGAAAGATAGATAATAGCAGGATGGGCACTCAACAACACTTTCTTGAGGCATGGTTAGTGGTAGCAGTAGCAGCACTAGTTCTCTCTTACTCTGCCTATTTCTCTTTACTTACATGCATGCTATCCTGTGGTTTTTACCATCCTTTACTTACTGCTTCACCCCACTTTGTGAATATGAAATGCTACTTGCCCTTACTAATAACTTGCTTAAGCCAGATAATGCTAAGTGGGTAGACACTATTGCTATTGTTGGGCAGAGAATACAAGCTTTACCCGGCCAGATACTTGTTCTTAATTAAGACAACATTGTTACGATGTGCAAGCTGGCTCGACTAAAAGGAGAGGACCTTTAGATGTGTACTGATGGATTTATGTTTTACCACTTATTACTACCAACCACTTGAGTACCCACCTTTATAGACCGGCTGACCTGAACTTATATATTGTAGGCTTGCTTAGTGGGTGGGGTGCGTGGGCACATCATTCCCTATTTACCTTTATACTACTTTTACATTACTTTTTTGCGTGCTACTGTTGAACTACCCTTTACTTTCACCAGTATTTTTACAAACATTGATGCCAAGCATCGTAGTACTTCCTTCTAGAACCAAGAAGAACCATTGCTCACATTTCTGGGGGTCAGTGGGAAGAAAGAGGGACAATAAAAAGCATATCATTTAATGGCAGAAGTGTCCTCAGACACGTAATTTTATTAATCAGAAAAAAAACAATTACATAATTGATTTGCAAGAGCTTACACCCGAACCACACAAACACTCTTGCAATGAGCTATTTATAAGCTCCATGTCCTAACTACCTCTAATTATGGATCACCAAGTGTCCATTTACAATAAATTCTATTCAAACCAACTAGCTAACTAATCTCCTATAATAAGCCTAAGATACGACACATTTGGAGAGTCATATCTAGTTACAACAATATGCTAATTCTAAAAGTCTCCATTAAATAATTAAACATTCTAGAATAATAATTATTAATTTAATATCTTAAATTAATAATTATTTTATTCTAATTTTATTCTAATTTTATAACCTATGATAAAATTGTATTTTTGGATCATCTAACATTCCCCCCTATGATCCAAAGATACATTACAACAGATACCAAGTTCATCTCTAAACTTAGTAAATTTTATTCTGCCAAGCGATTTCGTGAAAATGTCGGAGATCTGATCTTCGGAAGGACAATAAACTGGTTTGAGAACATCTTTGGCAATGAGAGACCTGATATGATGATACTTGGTGTCCACATGCTTTGTCTTTGAATGAAAAACTGGGTTCTTGGCAAGTTTGATGGCTGACTGGCTGTCAATGAACAATGATGTAGCTTCTCCCTGAGAAATGCCCAAGTCCTGCAAAATTCGGTGCAACCAAACAATTTCACATGATGCTTCCCATGCTGAAATGTACTCTGCTTCTGCTGAAGAAGTGGCCACTGTAGCTTGTTTTTTACAACTCCAAGATACTGCTGCTGACCCCATATTCATTAAATAGCCTGATGTTGATGCTCGATCATCAATACTCCCAGCAAAGTCGGCATCAGAATATCCACCAAGTACAAAATTTTTAGTCTTTGTGTAAAGAAGACCAAAATCTTTTGTTCCTTGGATATATCGAAGAACTCTTTTGGCTGCATTCCAGTGGCTGTCTCGTGGTTCCTGCATAAAACGTGAAAGAATACTGACTGCATAAGATAGATCAGGACAAGTATTTGTCAAATAAATCAAGCTGGCAATCAACTGTTTGTAAGTTGTACTGTCCACCTTTTCCCCCCCTTCAAATTTTGAAAGTTTCAAGTTTTGCTCCATGGGGGTGAGAACAGGCTTGCAATCTTGCATGCCAAATCGCTAAAGAATCTCTGCGGCATACTTACTCTGAGAAATGAAAATATGATGTGGACGTTGGAAGACTTCAACTCCAAGATAGTAGTGAAGTAAGCCCAAATCCGTCATCTTAAAACCTGCATGTAACTCCTTTTTTACCTGCGCAATATGATCATCATGATTTCCCGTGATGATCAAATCATCTACATACATAACAAGAATGACCAAATATTTTCCCTGTTGTCGCACATACAAAGTATCATCAGATTCACTGCGATGAAAACCAACTTTCTTAAGGTAATCATCCATCTTTGCATACCAGGCTCGGGGTGCTTGTTTTAACCCATATAAAGCCTTGATCAATTTTCAGACTTTATGTTCCTGTCCTTCCACTTCAAAACCTGGTGGTTGGGTCACATACACATCCTCCTGTAAATCCCCATTGAGAAAAGCACTTTTTACATCCATTTGATGAACTTTCCATCCTTTTTGAGCGGCCAATGCAAGTGTTAATCGGATGGTGTTCCATTTAGCTGTTGGAGCAAAAGTTTCTTCATAATCAATGCCTTCCTGCTGCGCAAAACCTTTTGCGACAAGTCGTGCTTTATACTTGTCAAGTTCACCCTTCTGATTATACTTAATTCTGTAAACCCATTTACAGCCGATGGGTTTAACATTTGCTGGACAATCAACAAGTTTCCAAGTGTTGTTATCAATTACTGCTTGATATTCTTCAACCATAGCCTGTTGCCATTCTTTATGTTTTACTGCCTCTTTGTATGTGGAAGGTTCAGTAAAATCATTTGCTATCAAGGCAAAATTGCCTTCACTTCTATGTGCCCTTCGGGTGCCAGTTTTATTCTGTTAATCAGGCTTTACATCTTTCAAAAGTTGAACTGCCCATTTCGGAAGTTGGTGCTCACTTGTTTGTGCTTCTGTAAAGTCCCCATCATTATAAAGAGGATTAATATAAACTGATGTACGTCGTTCAGGTGAAGAATGTGGAGACTCACTGTCTGAAGAACTGCTGCTGCTTGGAGATGCGGATGAAATGCTAGAAGACCCAGATGATGATGTTGATGTAGATGGACTGGATGACTCATCTTTAGAGGAAGGAAAATCAAGTTCATACCAATTTGGTGAAGTTGGTTGACTTTGCATTTGTCCATTTCTTTTACTTCCCTTAGTTTCTAATTTGTGAAGAAGATTGTCAATTTCTTCAACACTCTTACTCTCTGTTTCATCAAAAATGATATCCTTGCTCACAATGAATTTTCCATTGGTCAAAAGACAATACCCTTTCTTCTCATCAGAATAGCCAATCATTGTGCATTTTAAACTTCTTGAGTCAAGCTTAGTTTGTTTTTCTTTCGGAACTAAGGCATAACATACTGACCCAAAAACTCTAAGATGTTTAACTCGAGGTTTGAAACCAAACCAAGCTTCATAAGGTGTGATTCCGTCTAAAGAAGCAGTTGGAGATCTGTTTCTTAAGTAGACAGCTGTATGTATTGCTTCTGCCCAATATGTTGGACTTAACCTCTTGAATGTTAACATGGATCTCGCCATTCCTAACAAAGTGCGATTCATTCTTTCAACTACTCCATTTTGCTGTGGAGTGTAAACATTAGTGAGATGTCGTCTTATGCCATTTTCACTGCAATAAGTTTTGAATTCATTTGAAGTGAATTCTCCCCCATTATTGGTCCTGAGAGTACCTATCTTTTCTTTGACTTCATTTTCAACAAGTTGGCAAAAAAGTTTAAACTTATCAAATGCTTCTGACTTGTTCTTCAAGAAGTAAACCCAAGTCATTCTGCTGAAATCATCAACGAATAGTAAGAAATACTTGCAACCACCAAATGAGGTTTGTAGGGGACCACAAACATCACTGTGAATTAGTTGAAGCCTCCTGTTTGCTCGCCATGAACTTGTTGGAAAACTTTCTCGGTTTTGTTTGCCATAAATGCAAGCCTCACATTTTGCATTTTCCCTTTTGAATGTGGGAAGTCCTTTAACCATTCCTTGTTTCTGCAATTGAGAAAGACTCTCAAAATTCAAATGTCCATATCTTACATGCCATAGTATGATAGGTGAAATACCTGTAGTCACTGCCCCTGCAAAATCAGAATGCCTTGGAATAACTGTCCCTTTCATCCGTAACAGTTTTCCATCTTCATAACCTGTCATAACTGTTTTCAAGTTCTGTTTCACTGAATTAATCTTCACTAAACCATCTTCCATAATTACCTAATGTCCTGCTTGTCGAATCGTGACTAAAGAGAGCAAATTTTTCTTGAAACTAGGTACATACCATACATTGGAAATCAATTTTTCTCCAATGTCAGGGAGAAAAACTTTCACTACTCCTTTTCCATAAAGAGTATGTTTTGTATCATCAGCAAGAAAAATTGAATTAAGTTGGCATTCTTGAAAATTCCAGAAAAAATCACGTCGACAAGTCATGTGCTAAGTTGCCCCGGAATCCAAGATCCAGGCATCTTCGTAGTCACTTCTAAGATGAGATGAAATTTGTGAGGCTGGTGAGGAAGTAAAAACATATTCTGAGCTGTCTTCATCTTGATCATTTGCAAATTGTGCTGAACGCTGCTGAAACTTGGGAATTTTATTAAGTGAAGTTCGACAATCTTCAGCATAATGGCCAACTTTGTTACATCTTCGACACACAATTTGACTTAAGTCTCTTCCTCGACCTGAAGATTGTCCTCTGTCTCTGCTTTGACCTCTATTTGGAGATTGTCCTCTACCTTGACTATTATATCCTTGTCCTTGAAAATTGCCTCTTCCTTGGTTGTTTCCTCTACCTTGAAAATTAATTCTTCCTCCTCTGTTAAAATTGTTGCCTCTACTTGGGCTTCGATCTCGATTATGTGTTGCTTGATTCTGATTCCATCGGCCTCTTCCTCGAGAACTATCTGCTGAAGACTTACTTGTGTTGGCTTCTGTGAGAAAAACATCTTCACCAACTTTCTTCTTCTTCCCAAAAGTTTTATCATGCTAACTTAACATTTCACAAATTTCATCAAACTTTAGTTTTTCTAATTTCCCAGTTACTTGTAAAGTTTCTAAAAAATGCGTATAGGAAGAAGGAAGCCCAGCAATTACAATTGTGACCATAAAGCTATCATCAATTGCGGGAAAACCAGCATTAATAATTTCCTGCTTAATATTCTTAAGTCTGGAGAGATATTCAAGAATATCACCATCTTCAGTTAATTTTTGTTGCAACAATTTTAGCTATAGATCAACCTTCTTTGATTCTGGCTGAGTATCAAAGAGGTCTTTAAAAGTTTTCAAGGCAGTCCATGCATCTGTGGCATTCTCTATATGTACATACATTTCATCATTCACAGACGATTTAATAAGAGCTAAGGCTTTAGCATTCTTGATTTCCCATTTTCCCAGTGGATCTGCATCTGTGGGTTTATTCGGCTTTACATCTCCATCACATATTCCTTGCCATAATTCATTGTAAATGAGTGTGCTTTCAATAAGACGATGCCACGTTTTATAAGATTTGGTGCCTTCAAGTTTGTCGGAATCAGAAAATAAGTTAATTAACTTAGACATTTTTAGCGTTGAAGAGATGCACCAAAAAGCAGAACAGAAAGGACAAGATAGTCAACACAACACACCACGCAAAAAACACGATCTATCAGGGCTTGGCCTTGACCCTCGAATAGTCGTCAAAACAAGAGAATATTGACTGAGCTTTGCACTTGGCTCTAGTCAATTTCTCAAATATTTACAAGGCAACTTTCAAAATTTGATTTTTACAAGGGTGCTTTTGCACAATCTGGTAAAAAAAAATTTACCCCCCTCAAAGTAAAATTACTTTGAGTTACAAATATGATGATCCCAATTAAAAAAATAGCTCCAAATTATCAAACACACCTTATCTCTCCAAATTACAAATAAAATTCCTTATTACTCCAAAAATCATAAATTTCACAACACCATCCTTATTACTCCATAACATGACTTTAAAAAAAAATACTTTTAAAAACCTCACTTATCACTCCATTACATAAGGAATTAGAAATACTCCTTATGTCTCCTTAAAATTCCATAAAGACTTTATAAACCTTCTTTAAAAAAGCCTTTACATACGTTCCATTAAAAATAATTATTAAATCACTTGAATTCACTTTATGAAATCACTTGAATTCACTTGAAATCACTTTATGAAATCACTTGAATCACTTTATGAAATCACTTGAATTCATGTTTCTAGAAATGCACTTTTTCCACACACTTGAATTCACGTTTCTGGAAATGCACTTTTTCTACACACTTATTAAATCACTTGAAATCACTTTATGAAATCACTTGAATTCACGTTTATGGAAATGCACTTTTTTCCACACAAAACCTTTAAAATATTACTCCACAAAGAGTGATTAAAGAAAAAATTGACTTTGGCTATTTGATCTACGTGCAGGAGAAAGCTCGAATCATTTGAGGATGGCATTCTTGTTGGCAAGTTGGCTCACGCTGGATTCATCATCTTATCCTTAAAATTCTGGCACACAACGCTTGCTGATTGGAAAGCTTCCGTTTAACGCTGTTAAGATTCACAATATGGTTGGAACGCTGGCTGATTGGAACGCTTCCGTTTAATGCTGTTTTGAGAATAAATAAAAGATGCAAACTGCGATTTACAGAGTATGCCAATACAAACTGCGTAAAAGCTTTAAAAGCATAACGTAATAACAGTCTAATCATAGTCTATAGTAAAAACGCATTTGCAGTATGGATTTACTCTTCAGACGGCTTTGAAAGCAGAAATTCCTGTACATTCTTTCCTTGGGGTACCAATGATTTGCAGTCGAACAATCTAATACTGAAGAGTCATGATAGGAGGTTTCGCCCAATTTTTTTTTTAGCAAGGAAGACTTGAAAGGCTCTCTTGCACGAGCATTTCAAAAGCAGAGGCGATTTTTCAAAAGCAAAGGCAATTTTTTATCACAAAAAAATGAATTTTAGATTTAAAAAAAATCTAAAATCAATGATAAAAACAATTTATTTTCCTGTTAAACAAAACTGTACAATTTCCATACCAATGATTTGCTGGCCAATTGAATGGAGTTTTCCGAGACTTTGTTGAGCTGAAATCTCCTCAAATCCACTGCTGGAATCTCCTTCTCAAATCAACTGCAGCATTACCATAGCTCTGATACCACAATAATGGCAGAAGTGTCCTCAAACACGTAATTTTATTAATCAGAAAAAAAACAATTACATAATTGATTTGCAAGAGCTTACACCCGAACCACACAAACACTCTTGCAATGAGCTATTTATAAGCTCCATGTCCTAACTACCTCTAATTATGGATCACCAAGTGTCCATTTACAATAAATGCTATTCAAACCAACTAGCTAACTAATCTCCTATAATAGAGCCTAAGATACGACACATTTGGAGAGTCATATCTAGTTACAACAATATGCTAATTCTAAAAGTCTCCATTAAATAATTAAACATTCTAGAATAATAATTATTAATTTAATATCTTAAATTAATAATTATTTTATTCTAATTTTATTCTAATTTTATAACCTATGATAAAATTGTATTTTTGGATCATCTAACATCATTTAGGGCGGGTCAAAGATTAGGAGTCTTTGTTTGATCATGAGTTCTGGTTTTTACATACCAAAGTAGGGATTCTGGTCCTCCTTCCAAAGTGGGCATTCTTGTTTCCTCCCAAAGTGGGCATTATGGGTCCTCCCTACAAAGGGGACAGATTTAGCCATGTGAGGTGCACCAATTTAAAAAAGGTCTCTGCTTGTCGGGTTCTTACGCTGCTGGACGAGATCAGTTCAAATAGGTGGGTTTTGTATGCAAAGGCGGATTGAAAAAGGGATATTACTTATGTTGTTGGCCGCTTGAAGTGACCAGAGGTTCTGTATGCAAAGGTGGGCTGCTTGTCGGGATCAGTAAACAGAGTTGTATGCTAAGGTGATTGATAGAGCGAGGTTTACGACAACAGCTTTGTTATATACGATTAACTGATGGATTAGGTGGATGATTCACTTATTCGCCCAGGACATGTTAAGAGAGCGAGGTGAAAAGACACCTGCACTTACCATTTAAAGGGGCCTACGAGAAAAACAAAGAAAACCTAGAATGGATGGCCAAGTACCCCGAAGGAAGCTTTATACCAACCAAGCCATGTATACGAAGTAAGGCGGATACATTGGACACTTATTCATGCCATAACCAACTTGTATGCTCGAAACCTATACCGCTTGAAGTATATATATGTAAAAACATACCTTATACAACGTGTTTTAGAGGTGGACGCGTGATTAGCCTTTTTTGTGTGTGTGTTTTCACGTATATAATGCATGGCTTGTTCTTTTAATGAAATGAAGCTAGTTAGGTGCATCTTTTATTGAATGTATGACATGCAGCCTATGCCCTCAGCCTTGGGAACACCCTTTCTCATACCCATCCCTCTTGGAAGGAAACCTCCTTACAAAATGAGCCTCAGTCCTATTACCTCATTTAAGTGGTACCGAACAAGTGATGTGGTGGCCAAAGTAAACGAGTGTTGGTGAGGAGAGGTGGGGGGGTCACCTATTAGCCTTACAAACAATACTACCTGGAATTATGTGGTTCCTATTAACGGGAACAAATTCACCCAGCTAGACTCATACATCACCTTACCCTCTGACATGCAGCCTCATACCTAATTGGGAATATACTGACACTCCTTTGGACCTTCATACTTTGGTGGGACTATGGTAAACCTCATTTCTACAGACTTTGGTGGGAATAGCCCCCTATGCTACCTCAACCTTTGGCGAGAACACCCTTTTTCAATTATGTTGCTTACCCCATTGGTAACATCCGTACTCTCTTACTTGGATACATAATCTCGGCGACTATCCTTTCAAACTTAAGTCTCATACATACTACCTTGGGAATAGAAAACTCTGCCTTCCTTGCCCTCAGAAGCGCAAGCCCCTCCGGGACCTTGGGATGGGACCTGACTTTTGGTCTTCCTTGGGACCGCCTCATACACCTCTTGGAACCTTACATGCCATGCAGCATCCTCTGAACAAACCCTTACTACCCTTTACTTCAATCTGAATTAAGCACGAATATGTCTGTATTATGTACGCATCCGTTTACGAATTTACGATGTCCGCTTTATGGTACGCTTTATGGTCCATATGACGGATGTCCAAAGTCCATGTCCACTTTATGGAGTCCTACTATGTCCCCGTTCTATATGCTTTCTGCATGAGATCCATTTTTTCAAGTCCGTATGAGGTCCTCTTAAAGTCCGCATTCAGTTCGTAGTCAGTGAGCAGGCCCCATTCACTTCACCATAGCAAGTGAGCTTTCTCTAGATATGCATTCGGACCATGACCCTTTCAGTTTGCTTTACCCCATTATTACTTTCTGGCATTCCCGCAATCCACTTTCATGCCACATGAAGCATTACGTATGTTTACGCTTTATGTTATGCTTTCTCATCCTCTTTAAGTATGCATGAAGCCACTGCTTTTAGTCTGTATTAGGCATGTATTATAGATGTATGCTTTATGTCCACATTTTGCCCGTATGAGGTCTGTAGTTCGTCCACATTTGAGCCGTATTCAATCTGCCCCAGTCAGTCAGTTCGCCCCATTCTGTTAGTCTTTTTCTCTACATCTGCATTCGCCCCTTTCCTCTATATCTGGGACCTACCTTTCTATCTGCTTTCTGTACGCATTAAGTACGCTTCCTTTCTGTGTACGCTTTTTGTTCGCCATAGGAACTAGTTAGCCGTTCGCTTTATGTTCGCTATAGATCCGCCCCTCGACCATGAACCATTCTGGGAGCTTTCTGTCCACATGATGTACGCTTTCTATATGCTTCCTGTCTCGGTATGATGTCCCCTTTAAGTCCGTGTACTCTTCCTATATGCTTTATGTCTGTTTTAAGTCTGTATGATGCCCATTGTTGTACGCTTTCTGTTGCCTCCTACAGACCTCTATATGAGGGCCCCCCTCCAACAATTATGGGGGGATATATAGTTTCTTACAGCGGTTGATTACTGCGTATAATAACATATATAATGCACAAAACTCCTCCTTGGGACCTGAAACTAAGCCTTCCTCATACCTACAACTTGCCTTTGGAAATTAGACTGACTTGGGAGCTTCACCTCCTCCTTGGGACCTTCTTACTTTGGTTATGAAACTCAGCATCTCGTATGTTAGACATATATGTCAGGGAGATCCTGGCATCGATCCGCATCTACACTTTATGCTTTCAGGAAACAATACTCATTCCATGCCTTCTGGACCCATAGCTCACATTGGTGAGGGTGGGACAGGCTACAGAACGAATACGGCAACTATGAATACGGCAACAATGGCAGGCAACAAAAGCGAGCGGATACAATAACTACAACGCCAACTACAGCAACGACAACTACATCAACGATGACTACAACAGTGGATGCAGCAACTACGACAGCTATAACAACAGATACAGCAACTACGAACGACAACAGCTACGGTACCAATATGGCAACGACGGTAGCTACAACGATAATGGATATGGAAACAACAGACGGACAACAACAGACAACCAACATAGTAGTAGTAGTTAGTTTGAGGTGCACCTAGTAGAAAGAGGTAGTTTATATGCTTCTTGTCAGGTTCTTGCACTGCGGGATCAGTCGATAGGGGGATGGGTATATATTATGTTTCTGCAAAGGTGCACCAATAAAAGAAGGAAAAGAGATCTTATTTGCTTGTTTCTTTAGCCACTAGGCCGAGATCGCCTAAGGTGGTGTCTGCAAAGGTTGACCGAGAAAGCAAAGGTTCTTATATACTTTTCGGGTTAGCTGCTGGCCGGGATCGCCTAAGGTGGTGTCTGCAAAGGTTGACCGAGAAAAGTGACATCACCTGTGTGGCTGGGCCGGCTTAAGTAACCAGAGGTATTATCCGCAAAGAAAGGTGGGTGTTTACTGCTTGCCTACTTTGTGTTGTGCTTGGGGTTTAAAGCTTGAATCCTTGAAAAAGAATAGTTCCCCTGGACCCCTCTTTTCACTTGATATAACCATCTACCCTTAAGGATGGCTAAAATTAGATTGAGTCTTACTGCTTGCCATGTTCGGGAGGAACAATACAGCCCAACAGGAAACAATGGCTCGGGTCAACCTAAACCCCCTACGGACTAGTCACGGAATGCTAAACTTGATAGAACATGCTTTTGAGCTTTGTTATAGTTTTGATTCATCCCCGCAATTTCCCCCAACGAAAAATATGAATGAACGGAACAACCACGAATGAAAGGAAAGGGTCTACCTCACCACGAAGAGAAAAGCACCTGAAGGAATCGCATGAGGTTCTGCTACTGATTGCCTGCTTGCCTCATGAGGTGATAATGATTGCCATCACTGGCCTTCTATCACATGCCACCTTTCACCACCTTTCAGTGGTACAAAACATTGTTCCTACGGACTTGTTCAGCTGGTTCGTTTCGAAAGCACATGCTAAAAGATGGGGCAGATTATATACGTATAGATACTCACAGCGTAGAGTAGAGACGACATGGAGAGAAGAAATAGAGAAGCGGGATTCAGGTTGTGTCGTGTGGAGAGAATAAACAACAAAGTGGCTAGCATGTGTGGAAAGAAGAAGCAGAGCAGGTTTAAGTAAGTCAGCCAGAGCACCAAAGAAACATAACACGATAGAGACCTGGAAGGACACCAGAGGAATGGAAACACAAGAGAGAAGGTGTGACATGAGGAGAGAAAGATAAAGAGACTGACTTATATGTGCATATACACATTACGTTCACACACATTAGGTCTTACCCATCCATCATCTGTAATTGAAATCGTACGCTTCCGTTCATACGCTTTCATCGATTTGAATCCTAAGATTTGAATCAGTTCCGTTCCATCAATTTGAAAGAACTTTGTGACTTATCCATTCCATCGATTTGCGTACGCTTCCATCGATTTGAAGGGGCCCACATATAAATATAACTTATGTGTTGTGTCCTAGTCCTATTGCTATGTTCTAAATTTCTCTTCTGCCCTCTTGAGGGGGTTGGGGGGGTATGTATAGCGTTCTAAAGTCAATAAAAGTAGAGTCAATGTGTTTTTATCTAGCATCTCAACATTATAGCAGCATATCAAGGCGCTCAAGCTAAAAGCAAATGATTCCATCCCACCACTATAGGTAAACTCCCCGAAAGGGCCTATTTTAGTAAAGAGAAAATCCACTTTGAGTGCCCCAGTTGTGCCATTCACCCCCTAAATATGATATTTTATAAGACAAAACTTGTGAATGAGAAGGACCCAGAGGGACTCATATGAGGTATGAATATGAGGGGTTTATCTACTCATCAAAAGTAGTCGCTAGGAGATCGAGGACTCGGAGGGACTCTGAGTAGTAGCCCCCCCCACCAAAAATAGTCACTTAGGTTTTCTCAACTCTGTTCTACCGAAACTGAGTGCCTGGTCCGAACTGGGTAGTCTTTCGATGGATGAATAAATTTCGTCGTCTTTCTGGCGAAAACATGGCTCAATCTATATGCTCGTAAGTAAACAACATGGTGAAAACTCCTCAGGTTGGAAACGGGGTACATACATCTGTATGAATGAACGGGTCTTTCTCTACTCTCTTCTTTCTGTCGGACTGTGCGGGTGCCATACTTGGCATACTTGGCATACTTGGTGGACTAATCGTACTGGGTACACGGGCTGGGAAAACTTTTGATCTTGGTAAGGGGACTTGGGATGGGTGTAGATATATTATTCCTTCACCCTCACACACCCCTTCCCAAACATCCATCTATCCAGCAAGCTTGAACAAGCCCTAGTTCTTTCTTTTCCCAGCTTGTGTTAATCTAGCAAGCAATCTATAAAAAGCAATCCCCGATTCTTATCCCATCCATCCAGCTTCCAAGCTCCCCATGCAACACCCTAGCTAACAAGCGAAGAAAACAAGCAGCTGCCTGCTCAACCTCAAATCAAATTAATATATCTAGCCTGTCATAGTAAAACTTCATGAAATGGAAATATTCTGGGATAAAACCTTACTTTAAGTACCCGAAGTGGCCAATGATTCCTCATCCCCCTCAAAACGAGGACCGGGAGGGACTCATAGAGGTATGAGGGGAAGGTTTTGTTCAAACTGTACGAACTCAAGTTCTGGCCTGCGCCTAACTTGGTAGGCCGCCAAAGAAATCAAATAAAGCCAATCAGTTTACTCTGGTATGTATAAGCGGTTGTCTGTTTGGGTCATTATAACCCTCAACCTCCCTACCTCATCTCTCGGTTGAATACTCCTGGTTGGCAGAAACAAATAATCCAGCTCGCTCCTCACCCTTCTTAGGGTGGGTGAGATCTTTCGCTCCTCAAAATAAATCAATTGGACTTAGCTCTATAGTGAATCAACGTAAGTAAGATGGCTTGTGGTAGGTTAGTCTGAGTGTGGTAGGCTTATCGAATTTCTTATGGCTTCTGGCAAAAGGTTCCAAGGTTACAGGCTATCATCTGTTGGACTGGGCTCTGAAAATTTTCCAAGGCATCTATCTGTTGGACCTATTTAGGCATCTATCTATGGGACTTTAAGGAGATCGGCACCAACCAGTCCTAACCCAGGTTATCTCTGTCTTTGAGCTATCATTTCTAAATCCTTCCTTTTCTCTTTAGTGCCACTAAGCTTTAGTGATTGATTGATTGCCCACATCTACTGAGAGGGGTGATAATCGGAAGGAAGAAATTAGATGGCATGAATTGGTGTTTTTTCTTTTTAGTTTTCCCTGCACTGGGAAGCGCAAGCCCCTACGGGACCTTCTTAGTTCTTCCTTGCTAAATCGTCCATATTTATGCATTTTTTCAATGCTTTTTCATCCATATTTAGGATGAAATGTGACGTTTGATTTATGGATAATGGCATTTTATGACATTACAACCTATCGCTGGGATGAAGCTTCCTAGTTGGCTGGACGGGATGGCTGGGATGAATAGCGTATGGTTGGTCTTACTTGCTGGCTGGGAGAGGAACCAAGAGCTAGTCAAGAGAAAGAAACCGAGGATGATAAGTCAATTGAAATGCATAATGACATATATAATGAATGCTTGGAATCTCCCTCATTCATCTAGCGGTCATGACATATATCATTCATTTCTGACCAAACCAAGAAGTAAGAGGCTGCTAGTCGAGATATATTATATATGTAATTATGCTTTCTTCCATTCCCTCAGAAGCGCGAGCCCCTCCGGGACCTTTTAGTTAGAGAAAGTGATCAGCATCCCTTTCTTAGATTCTATTATGAATGAAATGAGATTCTATGGATTTACCCCCAAAGGGCATATGAACTACGTGAGAATGAGAGGGCGTATTCTAATAGAGAAAAAGAGTGATTGGTGGTGTGACCCATTGATCGGGTTAGGATACATCATTCTTTCTCGGTTCAAAAAATCACCCAGAAGATCGTGATTGATTTCCGTTGTTTGGTTGGACCAGATACATTGGTTGACCATCAATCGATATGGGTGCAACTATCTAGTAGGCCAGAGTGTCTGTTCATTGTGGTTGGCCATCAACTAGCAGCTATTCCATGAACCATTTTAAGGGGCCTGCCTATGGTCTTCGTGAACAACCACCAACCAGGGCATGCCTACCTGGGCATCTTGGGTGGGTTAGGAGTAGGTTATAAGCCTGAGCTATGCATATTCAGTGGAAGCAACACCAAAAGCAGCATCACCGGCAGAGGCACATGCATGGACAAAGATGGGAACAAAAATAGCAGCATGATAAGTAGAGGTGTCGGTAGAGGCACAAGTGGTAGATAAAACACAAGGAGTTTAAGCAGTACCACCAATTTAAGAACCAACACCAGAGCTAGTTGCCGGGGCTGATTACCTTGAACCAATTTCTCCAGTAGCTCCAATTCCACATATATAGTTCCATCTTGAGATCGAGGTGTTTACCTCTCCCTTATGGTCAAGCGGCTTTACGGCTCCTTGGATCCATCCCAATTCTAGTTTCATTTTACCTAGAACCAGTAAATGATCCAGCAGAGACAGAACCCGATGTTTCATCATTTTACCCACAGGAACTTACTCGTTTGGATCTTTAACCTGCTTCAATGCAGGTTGTGCTCTCCTAAAATGCCCAATGATAGCCTTATAATGATGACTTATGTCCACCGATGTTTCCACGTAGACGCTACCTAACCTGTGTATGAATATCTGTAGTTTACCTAGCAAGAGCACTATCAGCATACTTATCTGACCAGCGATACCCCAGCTCGTGTCTCTATAGCTCGTATAACTCGTATCTTACTGCTTATATGCTAGGCTATGTGTAAACCAAGACTAATTTTTTGACTTATCAAATTCAAATTACCCGAAATGACTAAGTAACAATTTTGATAGCTTAGACAATTCTCTTTATCCATGGTCTAGAATTGAATCTTCTTTGATCGATTTGATGTATTTAGAGTGTCCTTATCGATCGATAGCCAGCATAATAGTCTAAGCAGCACGGGATAGCGGCACTCACTGCATCGTCTATCTAGAGATCTGCATATTTCCCTCCTTAACCAACTGCGGCTTAAACAATAGGATCACTTGCTCAATCAACAGAAGGCACTGGTGGTGGTTATGGCTCTCTAACAAGTGGGGATGCTGCTGATGGTACTAGATCTACTACTCGTGGTGCCGAAACAACTGGGAAAACGCGTGAAGCTACATTGATATCATATGCTACTGCTAGTGCTACTGGTGGATATGCTGCTTACTCAACTAAAGATTCAACTAGCTCTAGATCAATTGGTGAAACTCAAACTATTACTTGGTTCCGTTGCTTCTTTCTCTGTTTCTATGCTTGGCTATGCTCCTGTTCCTAGTGTAGCCTCTTTTCTAGCTCTATGCCATATGTATTCTCCTAGGTATTCGGTTTACTTTCCATCTACTACAATATTGAGTATAAATGTTCTTAATGTTATGCGCTATGTGTTCGTATGCCAAAAGTATATGCATTTTATGTACATGTCATTATCAATATAAGTTCCTGTCCCAACTTCTATTCACCTAGTTATAGATACTCTGGTCGCAGTTGTAGAACCATACCCCTATATAAGTTCCAGGTTGAGATTGAGTCCCATATCCATATCCAGGGGCAGTTGACCGGAACAAACCAACACCTGTAGCATAGGCAACAGCAAATTAAGTCACGGAGGTAGTAAAGAATCAGCAGCAACCATTCTACCAGCAAGCAGCACGGGCATAGCCATAGGTTAGCAGACCCCGTAGTAGTTTTTGTCCCAGCAGATCCAAATCCATAGCCATAATAAGATGGATCCATCCCAGAATCTGTTCTATATAAAGATTCATTTTCTTTGTAGACCCTTAGATCTCTTCCAAGGCCTGTGGAGGCATCAGTTCCACATCAGTTTCACCCAGTTGAAAAGCTCTTAGTGGTTTAACCAGTTCCAGTCAATGATCCAGCAGAGGCATGGGTAAAGCCAAAGGTAGTTGCTGAGAAGGAAGAGCCTCTAGTTCCATACCCAGTTTACCTAGTCTTAGATCCAAATGTAGCGCTAGAACCTACGGATGCAGAACCTACATAGGCAGAGTCCCCTGTAGCAGATCCATAAGTATAGGTACTTATTGTAGTTAGGCCCCTACAATATCAGATCAGATTATATCCCCTAATTATTGGGCTATTATTTTTGGAAGCCTTGGCTAAACTTTTTCTAGGTCAAAGTGAATGAAACTCGAATTTTATGGGTCGATGGTGCCCAAGGCTGATAGTAAAGCCTTCCGCTGGGAAGGGAAAATTTGGAGGACCTCAAGTGCTGACAGCTGATTGAGCCAAGTCATCAACAATACTATAGCTATGGGTAGCCCTCGCATGTGGGTTATGAGCAGTACGATGTAGAGGCATGTTTGGTACAAGTGGTGTAGGGTCGGCATTGATGGATCTATAAGATACTACTAGTCGAGGGTTTAGCATCACCATGCTCCACTAGACTTAGCTCAGGCATACCATATGTCCGGTTGCAAGTCTGAAGGTGTATGTGTTGGCATTATGATACATATTTTGTACTTGATGGCAACCCACTCATCTCAGATAATAAATTATAGTGTAGAGAAAAGTTCACGCACTTATATGCAGAGAAAAGTTTATTTCATGTAGAGAAAAGTTCACGCACTTTTATGCAGAGAAAAGTTTATTTCGTGTAGAGAAAAGTTCACGCACTTTTATGCAGAGAAAAGTTTATTTCATGTAGAGAAAAAGTTCACGCACTTTCATGCAAGGAAAAGTGCCTATATGTTGGAGAACTTACCTTTGGTCCATGGTAGTTAGTCCTTGGTATTTGAACCTATGAGGAAAAGCGCGTATATGTTGGAGAACTTACCTTTGGTCCATGGTAGTTAGTCCTTGGTATTTGAACCTATGAGGAAAAGCGCGTATATGTTGGAGAACTTACCTTTGGTCCATGGTAGTTAGTCCTTGGTATTTGAACCTATGGTTTTGGACCATGGTACTTCGTCAAAAGTGTTGATCTCATGTACTTTCATGGTTGGTTCATGGTATTAGTCCAACAGTTTTTTGATCCTATGGTTTTGGCCCATGGTATTGTGAAAGGCCTAAGCCTATATAAAGCAAAGGAGATCACTTGGCTAATTTATCCTTGCAATTGAATATCTTAAGATCTGAAATATTGGGTTATTGTTTTGAAAGTTTGATCTATGAAAGTGAAGTTGAAAGAAAATCTGTGAAGGGTGATCTCTCGAGCGCTGCAGCTACGGAAGTGCGGAGGCGCCAGAGAAGGCGCAGTGCGGAGGCGCCACAAAAGGCGCAGTGCGGAGACGCCACAGAGGCACCACAGAAGGCGCAGTGCGGAGGCGCCACAGAAGGAGCAGTGCAGAGGCGCCACAGAAGGCGTAGTGCGGAGACGCCACAGAGGTGCCATAGAAGGTGTAGTGCGGAGGCGCCACAGAAGGCGCAGTGCGGAGGCGCCACAGAAGGCGTAGTGCAAAGGCGCAGTGCGGAGGCGCCACAAAAGGCGCAGAGCAGAGGTGCCACAGAAGGCATAGTGCGGAGGCGCCACAGAAGGCGCAGTGCAGAGGTGCCACAGAAGACGTAGTGCGGAGACGCCACAGAGGCGCCACAGAAGGCGCAATGCGGAGGCGCCACAGAAGGCGCAGTGCAGAGATGCCATAGAGGCGCCACAGAAGGCGCAGTGCGGAGGCGCCACAGAAGGCGCAGTGCGGAGGCGCCACAGAAGGCGCAACTGCGGTGGTCACGCGCCACAGAAGGTGCAGGTGCGGCGGTAGTACAGATATCCACAAATCTATACCAGTGAAGTTGCGATCCCTGCTTAAAATTTGTTTTAACTGCTTTCACTATTCTGCAGGGTTTTGGGTGCATAACTGATGTTTGGTTACTGGTATTGAGTTCAGATAACAACATGATTAATGACTTATCTTTATGTACTAGATCTAGTTGATAACAATCATAATATCATTGCATATGTATGGATTTGGTGATTGGGTGATTCAGAAGGTTGTTTGATTATGAGCTTCAATGTTGTTGTTGGGTCCAGTATGAAAATTGGATGAAAAGTGGCCTTTCAGATTATGTGTTGTGCTTCAGTGTATCCAGTCTGAAAATTGATGAAACGTGGTACCTGGAGGAAAGAAGATTGTAGGCCAGCGCCTACGTACTAGTATCTAAGCTAGTACAAAAGCTAAGGGAGATCTTTGGAGCATTGTAGTAGGTAGCGGCCTGCGTACTAGTAAATGGATCGGCTAGTACAAGAGCAAAGGGGGTTGTAGCTCCCGTACTGGTATAAGACTGCACCAGTACAAATATTGTAAAAGGATTTTCTTATTAAGAAGAAGATTGAGATGACTTGCAGCAGGTGGTTTTTCTCCCGCATTGAGTTTCCACCTTATATCATGGTGTTCATGTGTGTGCCTTATGTGTGATGATCTATTCTCTATTACGGCATCTGTTATCTGATAATATGGTTGATAATGTTCTAATGCACTCATTGAAGATCAATTAACTTAATCATAAGAAGTTGTGGAAGTAGCATATATGAATCTGATTATGGAAATGCAAAAGTTTTATTAATGTGATAATACTGATTCACCCCCCCTTCTCAGTATTATTTCCAACAATTGGTATCAGAGTAGGTCCTTTGATAGAAGCTTGATCGCTTGAAGGAGATCCATGGAACAATGGGAAAGAAGCTTAATAAGAAAGCACCTAAGAAAAAGAAGTCATCTCAGAAGAACTATGACAGTGGGAGAATCGATTGGGGATTAGGTATAAGAAGCTCTTCAGATTCAGAATCAGATTCAGAATCATTATCAGGTATGAATATATTATCCTCTGATGTTCCAGCTATCTTTCCTTTTGGAAGAGATGAAAGTGATAGCGAAACTACTGAATTTGCTCTTATGGGTGAACAAGAAAGATATCAAATAGAGGCAGAATTTAGAAGGCTGACAGACAAAATTAGAGATCAACAAGATCTATTGAACAAAAGAGAATGTGATTTCAAAGAAGAAGCTACCAAACTAAAGGCCCAACTAGAAGAAGGAAACAAGGTAAGAAAGCTACTCAAGGACAAGGAAGACCAATGTCAAAAATTGCAGCATGAAGTGACATCATTAACAAAAGAAGTCAATGAAAGAAGCACAACCATCAAGAAACTCAAAGATAGATCCAGCTACTATGAAAATCTTGAAGCTACAATCCTCTCACTAAAAGGAGATCTTGAAGAATCAAAGAAGCAGAATACAGATCTACTCCAAGCTATTTCAAAACAAGAAAACGAAGTCACCAGCTTAAAATCTCAACTAGAATGTGCCTTCCGAGTTCGTCAAATGCAGCAGGATCTGAATGAAGAACAAGAAAAGGAGATTCTCAAACTAAGGGAACAAATGGAAGAAGGAAGGAAAGCTGAAGAAGATTTGAAAAAGAAATCTCTTGAAAAGGAAGAACAGCTTCAGGTTGAGGTAAATATCTTGAAAGGTAAACTAGAAGGAAAGGATAAGCTTTTACGATTTCAAGATAGTTCTAAAGTCTTGGATGATATTCTTAGTAGTCAAAGGTCTCCTGCTATAAAGACTGGTCTTGGTTTCCATGAATCTGTTGAAGGTGAATCTAGTTCACAAGGTGAGGCAAGGAACTCTAAAGAGAAATCTAAAGTGATCAACGAAGAAATGAAAGATCAATCTCATCATCAACCAAGAAAAGGGATTCCTCAAAGAAAATCCTTTACTCCTCCTATGAATAATGTTGAATGTTATGTATGTCATAATCTTGGACATGTTGCAGTTAGATGTAGAAGAAGAAGGGTTCAAGACCATTATGCAGAACGATCATCACATTCAAGGTACTTTTATGGATATTGCTTTGCTTGCAATATGTTTGGTCACAAAGCTACTGATTGTTACAGGAGGAATATGAAACATGTAAGATGTTATGCATGTAACAAGCTTGGACATATAGCTAAGGAATGCAGGAACAAAGTGTGGGCACCATATCAAAAGGAGAAAATGTCATCATCACGCTTGAAGATATGGAGGAAAAAGGAAGTACAGTCAGAAAAAGGCGGCAATGCACAGCGTACAGACATACCAGAATCAGAGGGAGCTGAAAGTACAAAACTTCAGTGTCCTGAATCTCATATGCAAACTACATAAAGGAAAGTTGCATATATACGCGAGTTAGTTACTGCACAGTCGCGTATATGATTGTTTGAAGAAAGGTAGTAGGGACAGATTGAAGAGAAGGATCAGTTTTTCTCTAGTTAATAATAATGATGTGTGGATATAATGGTTAGAACTGTTTTGGTTCTAACTTGATATTGATGATGTCTTGATACTTCTTATTGATATGCATGATCAGACAGATGGCACAGGTTTAGAGGGAGCATATGGACTTAATGCATTGGTGATGATACTTATATGGATAAATGATTCATCTTGCTATGGTTATGAGTTGTTCACATGGTTCTTGGATCAGATTTATGGTTGATTCTCTAATTTGCATGGGAAGCACTTAGCTTGAATTCACATCTTCTTGATGTTGAGTCACTCATATGCTGCTATCGTCATATGCATAAAGATCATATATTACAGTTATGATTCCTTTCATTCTTGGCACAAATGGATGAGGATTGTTGGCTGGATACATGGATGATTATTCAAAGTTGCATTGTTGGAGACATGATGATAATGAGCTCTTATCTATATGATGATAGGATTGTTTCATACATATGTTGATTAATGCAGATATTCCCAATTGATGATACTTGATTCATGTAGATCTGGATGGCTATGATGTTTCTCACATAGAATGTGAAATTCTGTTGATGCGGACATACCTTGATGATTCATGCACTAATACAAGTTGCTGGTCTAGTTGCTGTTGATAGATACTATGGAGCAGACCATAAAGTGTTGTTGCTGATGTTCATCTTATTTAGGTGATGTCATATCAAGACTCATGATGTAACAATGTCATCTCTTCAGGTCATGTAACGACCTATGTTGGTTTCCCCACTATGCCTGGGATGAAGATGTAATGTATTTGGTTTTCATTTTTCTGATATATCCCCACTTGGTTGGGTGATGGATGTATGTATTGAATCTTTTGGGAAGGTCATTTGTGATGTAGAACATCCTTTTGCAGACCTTTCTTACAGTCAGGGGGAGCCTGAGCATGAACAACACTATATAGCAGAGCATACATTTCAGCTTGTTCTGAGAAAGAGCATGATCAGATTGGTGCACCATGACATATACAAAGGGGGAGCTCATTCAGAGATTTCAACAGGTACTCAGGGGGAGCTTATAATGCATTGTTGGCATTATGGAGGACGTACAGAAGGAGATCTTGGATGCTGGTCTGATTATTGCTGCAATCTATCTCTTTCATGGTCATTTATGGTGTTTGGTGGATTATGTTTCTTCTTTACAGATCTGGTTCATATTCAGGGGGAGCATGTTCTTAGGGGGAGCATAACCCTTTGCCCTTCATGTCAAAGGGGGAGAGTGATTGGTTGTTGTTGCCATCAAGTCCAAAGGGGGAGATTGTTGGCATTATGATACATATGTTGTACTTGATGGCAACCCACTCATCTCAGATAATAAATTATAGTGTAGAGAAAAGTTCATGCACTTATATGCAGAGAAAAGTTTATTTCATGTAGAGAAAAGTTCACGCACTTTTATGCAGAGAAAATTTTATTTCATGTAGAGAAAAGTTCACGCACTTTTATGCAGAGAAAAGTTTATTTCATGTAGAGAAAAAGTTCACACACTTTCATGCAAGGAAAAGCACGTATATGTTGGAGAACTTACCTTTGGTCCATGGTAGTTAGTCCTTGGTATTTGAACCTATGAGGAAAAGCGCGTATATGTTGGAGAACGTACCTTTGGTCCATGGTAGTTAGTCCTTGGTATTTGAACCTATGAGGAAAAGTGCGTATATGTTGGAGAACTTACCTTTGGTCCATGGTAGTTAGTCCTTGGTATTTGAACCTATGGTTTTGGACCATGGTACTTCGTCAAAAGTGTTGATCTCACGTACTTTCATGGTTGGTTCATGGTATTAGTCCAACAGTTTTTTGATCCTATGGTTTTGGCCCGTGGTATTGTGAAAGGCCTAAGCCTATATAAAGCAAAGGAGATCACTTGGCTAATTTATCCTTGCAATTGAATATCTTAAGATCTGAAATATTGGGTTATTGTTTTGAAAGTTTGATCTATGAAAGTGAAGTTGAAAGCGAATCTGTGAAGGGTGATCTCTCGAGCGCTGCAGCTGTGGAAGTGCGGAGGCGCCACAAAAGGCGCAGTGCGGAGACGCCACAGAGGCACCACAGAAGGCGCAGTGCGGAGACGCCACAGAGGCGCCACAGAAGGCGCAGTGTGGAGGCGCCATAGAAGGCGTAGTGCGGAGGCACCACAGAAGGCACACTGCAGAGACGCCACAGAGGCGCCACAGAAGGCGTAGTACGGAGGTGCCACAGAAGGCACAGTGCGGAGGCGCCACAGAAGGTGCAGTGCAGAGGCGCCACAGAAGGCGTAGTGCGGAGGCGCCACAGAAGGCGCAGTGCGGAGGCACCACAGAAGGCGCAGTGCGGAGGTGCCACAGAAGGCGCAGTGCAGAGGCGCCACAGAAGACGCAGTGCGGAGACGCCACAAAGGCACCACAGAAGGCGCAGTGCGGAGGCGCCACAGAAGGCGTAGTGCGGAGGTGCCACAGAAGGTGCAGTGTGGAGACGCCACAGAAGGCGCAGTGCGGAGGCGCCACAGAAGGTGCAGGTGCGGTGGTCGCGGCGCCATAGAAGGCGCAGGTGCGGAGGTAGTACAGATATCCGCAGATCTATACCAGTGAAGTTGCAATCCCTACTTAAAATTTGTTTTAACTGCCTTTGACTATTCTACAGGGTTTTGGGTGCATAACTGATGTTTGGTTACTGGTATTGAGTTCAGGTAACAGCATGATTAATGACTTACCTTTATGTACCAGATCTAGTTGATAACTCTCATAATATCATTGTATATGTATGGATCTGGTGATTGGGTGATTCAGAAGGTTGTTTGATTATGAGCTTCAATGTTGTTGTTGGGTCCAGTATGAAAATTGGATGAAAAGTGGCCTTTCAGATTATGTGTTGTGCTTCAGTATATCCAGTCTAAAAATTGATGAAATGTGGTACCTGGAGGAGAGAAGATTGTAGGCCAGCACCTATGTACTAGTATCTAAGCTAGTACAAAAGCTAAGGGAGATCTTTGGAGCATTGTAGCAGGTAGCAGCCTGCGTACTAGTAAATGGATCAACTAGTACAAGAGCAAAGGGGGTTGTAGCTCCCGTACTGGTATAAGACTGCACCAGTACAAATATTGTAAAATGATTTTCTTATTAAGAAGAAGATTGAGATGACTTGCAGCAGGTGGTTTTTCTCCCGCATTGGGTTTCCACCTTATATCATGGTGTTCATGTGTGTGCCTTATGTGTGATGATCTATTCTCTATTACGGCATCTGTTATCTGATAATATGGTTGATAATGTTACAATGCACTCATTGAAGATCAATTAACTTAATCATAAGAAGTTGTGGAAGTAGCATATATGAATCTGATTATGGAAATGAAAAAGTTTTATTAATGTGATAATACTGATTCACCCCCCGCTCTCAGTATTATTTCCAACAGTATGTCTAATGAGTTCATGTAGATATTTTGATAGGATGGATGTCCTGGCTGGAAAGGATTAGAAGGCTAGTAAGATCTACAAGATTGGAAGGGTTGAGGTTATTACCAGGCACTCGCACCTGCACCACCAAGCTAGCAGGAAGTCCTTTCATAGCTGGAGTAATTAGACTAGAAGGAATATGAATCGTTTAAAATAATAGGTCTAACCCTTTCAAGTCAGTAATAACAGTTGCTTGTCTCTTATCAGCTTGTCTCTTATCTCTTATTGGTATTGGTAAGGAAGCCTATATAAAGCCTATTCCCTATATTGTCTTTCTAGCCTAGCTTTCCTACCGAAGTGGAGCAACTTATAAATTGAATCTTTTTTATTAGCAAAGAGCCAAAACATAGTTCATCAAAAGCAGTGAACCGAAGGAACATGTTACCAACAGTCCATTTACCAATAACCCCATGTGACCAACAGTTAGCACACTGTGTTTACTTACTTTCACCCAGCATCCTAAGCGATTTCATCCATCAAAACACTAAATGAGATATGGATGTTGACAAAGTTTCCACCAAACAATAGATAAGTCTGCACTGCCAGTCAACGAAATAAATAAGTCCGCCAGACGAGATGAGACTAGCGATACCATCACAAAAGGAAAGATTTACAACAGTTGTTTGCTTGTTACATATGTCGATATACATTTTGAGGATCATATGCAAAGATATCCAGGGAGGGGATAGAGCCTATAGCCATTATTCAGGGAGGATCTAGAACTGGGTAGAGGGGCTATGTGTAGTATATTGAGTCTTTTATGGGAAGAAATCGATCTCTCAAAATTGCATAATGACATATATAATATATGCATTATCTGCTAAAGCATAATTACCTATCTCATTCAGGTAGGGAGATCGTCATGATGCGCAAGCAGGCTCAACCATAAGGGTGAGGGTGAGGTACGTTATTGAATTTTTTAGTTACTTATTTGATAGGGGCCACCCAATAAGTAAAATGAATACGTTAGTGACTCGACTGATAAGGAGAGGTACGTTAGTGACTTTTTTAGTTACTTATTTGATAGGGGCCACCTAATAAGTAAAATGAATGAATGCTTGACTATAAGGAGAGGGACTCACTATTCATATGGTGAGGCCCGGTAGGGACTCGACTGAGGTTACGAGGTCAAAGGTGAGGTACGTTAGTGACTTGACCTATGGGAGAGGAACGAACACTCAACTATAAGGAGAGGGACGAATGAATATGGTTGAGGGACTCACTATTCATACGGTGAGGGAGAGGTGCGCAAGCAGGATCGACTAACAGGAGAGGAAGGTGTCATTATTGAAAGCACTAGCAGTAATTATGCCCTCATGTCCGGTTGTTATCAATCCTGATGAATATCATTGCATATGTCATTGAGTAATGAATTATAGTAGTAATGAAACCAGACAATGCATATATTATATATGTAATTATGCATTATCTGCTAAAGGTGATCGTAGTTGGGTTGGTTGTTGGGGCTTGCCTTCTTATTACTTAAAGGATAGACCTGCTTGCTCTCATGCCCAGCTGGATCAGCTCTCATACCCGTCCTATTCACTATTTAGAAATACAAAATGCTACCATCAGACATCCATGGTTGTTACATCTAGCCAGTCATCCATTAATGAAAGGAAGCCAGTCACCCAGTCATCCATCATCCATGGTTGTGCCGCCACAGAGTATTGAAGTGCCAAATTCATGCCTTTATTCAAGTAAGCAAGTGTGATTAAAGTGACTGCCGTCGATTCATCATTCGAAGAAGATCATACGCCATACAGAGACCATAAGCACCAGTCATAGCTAGTCATAGCTATAGCCAGTCAGAGCCATACAGTCAGAGCCTGCAGTCATAGCAGGAGCCAGCAGTCATAGCTAGTCGTAGCCAGTAGTCATAGTCAATCATAGACAGTGGTCGCCGATAGCCAGGAGGTTGTGGTCATTGCCAGGAGGTCGACAGGAGGTATTTGCCAGCCAATAGTCTCCTTGCCGGTCATATAGCCAACCAGTCATTGCCAATCATTGCCAGAAGGTAGGTCATTGTTGATAGCCAATCATTTGAAGCCAGTCATTGAGCAGTATGCGGTCTAAATGGGAATGATATCTGTCACTATCATCAATTACTACTTAGGATTCTTTCATCGATCTTGGCATTTGTCCAGTTAGACACTGGTCTGTGCATCCAAACCGCTCGTCGAGACTAGAAAGAGAAGGAAGGATTTAGCAGCAATTATCCACCATACATTACCTGCACTGCAACCAGGCATTACTCTACCCAACACTACTATTAAGTAAGCAAGGATCATGCCCCACCTACCACCGCTCAATAATACCACCTACCTCAACACGAGGAAGTAGGGATGTAGTAACACTTACAATCGACTACTGATCGAAGAGAAAGAAGAAGCACCACGAAATCATGGCCAGGTACCTATCGCAACAACGTAATGAATCAACACCTCTCATTGATACCTAGCTCGCCGAGAAACACATCACCAATCATATGCTAACCAATTTCTCATAAATCCATTGCTATCCCATCTATGGATCCATCGTCATTCATTGGTTGGAATTAGGAGATAACGGAAATGAAGTAATAATGAATCTATTGCTGAGTGAGCTAGCTCTTTACCACCACAGGATGCTTGCCTACCTATTTGTTGTTCCATCTGCACCTGGATCGATATCTCTGGCTGGCTTTTATCCAACTCTAGAAAGAGAAAGAGACTGGCCCATATCGGTCATATGCATTGGATTTTGTGATTTGAAAAGATCCTATGAACCATCGCCTTTGGACTTACCTTTCTCTGAGTTACCTCTTCAACTTCGATGCATGTTCGGGAAAAGAATCTTACTCAAAATATTCTCCAATCATATATTCATTTCAATTCCTTCCCTAGGTGGGCTGGTGACGTTAGGAGGGAAAAATCAAAGTATAGGTAGGGGTTTCATACTAGGGAATCATAGTTTATGTTCAAAGGCACTTTTGGCGTGTTGTAGTGTCTTGTTACAAATGAGTGTAGCCAACACATCTATCTTCATAGATAAGCTACGACCATTCTAGCTAGTTTGTATTGCTTTGTAGTTGACAATGTTTTTCCATCATTAATAGAACTTGGGTTTTGCTGTACTATGAGGCTCTCTACCGTATCTTTGTGTGTGTTTCCATTTGATATTGCTACCTTCATTTCGTTCTCTAGATAATCTAGATCAGTTGTATCAGAGCAATTTGATATTTTTTGTTTCTCGGTGCATGTTCTTGATGAGGTCCGGGTATTGAGAGTTGGGTCTTTAACTAATTGATCCTAGAGAAAAACACTCTATCTGACCCAAGCATACTTACATGGCAGAATAAAAGAGAGATGACAGAGTAGGCTATAGTTGGAAGCCCTGGCTAAACTTAATAGAACCATTAACAAGATCTATCTATAGGTTCTCGATTGTTAAGGCTATAGATTCCTGTTTCTACTAGATCAAATTCTTCTACTCTTGCCGATGCTCCAACTCCTGAGACTGCGAACTTTGAAATGGTTCTTCTGTTCAACCCGGTCCTTTTGGATATTGGGATGAGGATTTACGAATAGATGGAATGATTCTACACCCGGCACAAAGAGACGATATGATGTGTTAACCTCGGGAACTCCACCTTTTCCCGGAAGCTACGAATGCTCTACTCTCCGACCGGGAGGAGGGCGACCGGGAAGGAACTACCCGACTGGGAACCTAGGGATGGGCTTACCCATACCTCAAGAATGATAGATAGTTATAATGGCTGGTGATGAGGCCTTCTTGGCTAGCTTTCTGTCTTTCTGGCTTAGTTAGATGGCTACTAAGGCTGGTAGCTCTGCAGGATGATCTACTGGTGCTACTGTAACTGCTTGTGTTGCTTAAACTTACAAGAGCATAACCAACTTCTGAACCATTTGAAGGATATGAATGAACGAATGAGTAAGAAAATTAATCTAGTTTTTATTAGTGCTTGGTATTGTTATTTCCCTTTCCGGATGGTAGTTCTTCAAGTTGGGCTTTTGGGAGGTTCAAGTATGTGCTAGGCTTATGGCTAAAGGTTGGCTAAAGGTTCAAGGCATCTGGCTTCTGTTGGACTTGGCATGGCTGGTGATGAAGGGAGAAGGTTGAATGCTTCTGGTGGATGGCTCTTCTTGGCTTCTGTCCCTTCCTTAGCACTAAAAATCCTCGTGCCACCAGATCAAATCTATTTCCTAGCAAGATGTCAATATCCATGTCTGCATATCCATCTATCTAAATCTATTCTATCTAGATATATATCTACATATGGAGACACCCCAATCAAAATAGATAGATGGATCAATATGTTCTCTCCCTCTTCTTTGCTCATATTGTCCCTCTCTGTCCGTTCCAATTGAATCACGATACTCTGTACATATAAAAAAGTAGGATCGAGAACTCAGAAGTCAAGATTTGATGGTGGGACTGATAATTTGGCACTAGTCAGAATCTATTCATCCTATTCCATCCGAATCGAAATGGGATAGATATCCCAATGATAGATCTATAATTGCAGAGTTGAAGTAGATCCAAACGTTGCAGAGGGTATCTCGAAAGTAGATTCGAATTGAGGTTCATTAGATTGATGTAATAACTTTTGACCAATACTGGATCCAATATGATGATCCCTATGATTTATAGTGAAATATTTTATTCTTTCCTTGTTGGAGTTCGGGCCTCATATATCCATCGAACTATATTTTCTTTTCTTTCACGAAGTTTCGTTATAGCATCTATAATAGCCTCCAGTTCAGGTGGGCAATCTGGCGAATAGACATCCATAGGAATTAACTTATCTACTTTGTGAACGGTACTATAATAATCTGTACCAAACATTTCTCTGTGATAGTACATGCTCCAGGACAACTGCATATTTTGGTTCTGTAAAGGGGGATCTGTTCCTATAAAGGGGGATTAGTTGGAGCTATTCTATGTTGTAATAGTATAGGATCCTTACCTATACTATTCTAGTTAGGCCTCCAAACAATGATTTGAAATGAGGGAGCTCGAGCTCAACTACAGCTTTCCTTCCTTCGGAGTAGCTCCTCAAGAAAATGGATAGCTCTCTCCGCTAGGCCATCCCTCACCCTTGGTAGCTCGAACAATCCAATGAAGCCTGGCTTTTGCCCACCACCGGTTGAACAAACTAATTGAATTGGACTACGTTTGGTTTAGCTATGGCTCCTCTTGAAGGCTGATATAACGTATGTAAGTTAGGGAGGTTAATAGCTAGTCGTTGCCAGTTGAGCAACTATTATGGAAGGAGGAATTCGAGCCTATCCTTCTCCAAGCCTATCCTTCTCGAACTAGTTTCACTCACTCGAGAAAGTAGTTGAGTCAACCGGCTAATTTTGGTTGTTCCCAACCGAGCTAGTAGCCCTACCATTTGGCTTTTCTTGTCCGACCATCCGGCTGGCCATCCTAGTTGAGCATGCTTTCTAACACTCCCTGCTTTGTTTTCTCCTTGTTGCCATAAAGGTAGTCTACTCCCTCGTCACGAGATAGTGAAATGAGGAGGAAGGACTAGCGAGATATCTATCCATTCCTGCTCATAGTTGAACAGGTGTTAAACGAACTGGAGCCCAACCCGTAGGAGCCCAACGAAGATAGCCTCAAACTGTATTCTCATATTCTATGACTAGTTAGGATAGCCAAACAATAATACAAGAAAATGGACGGTTCGGTAGTAGCTAAAAAATGATTGGATGGTCCCTAGCTAACAAGCTATTTCCTTCCAAAACAAAGCGATTGGACAGAAAGAAATGATGGTCCAGCTGATTCTTGCCTCCCACCCAGCGGGGGTGTGGCAGGAGAACGATAGTTGAAGCTTATCCTCCCAGGGGGTGATGATGGAGGGGAATACATTTCAATAGCTAGTATAAATAAATAATAGCTAGTCCTCCCAATAGTACACCCCTAGTGAAGGATGGCAAACCCGGATTGCAGTTTCAGGCTTGTCTGAAAGCATGCTCCTCAAGGCAGGAACTTCAGAATGCTCGACCGGTTGGATAAAAGTTCAAGATGGAGTCACCTTACTTTCTTTAACTCCCTCCCTATTTCATTTATAGTATAATCCCTCAGTAATTGAAGCGGAGTACTGTCCATCTCAAAAACGATTTCATTACCCACCCCACACCAACGGTTTCCCTATCTAGCTTTGTCGGGTTGCCCTATCTAGAAAGCTTTCATTATCCACCCCCACCGGTTGAACTCCATCACTCATTAAGAGGCTAGGGAAGGTAGAAAATAAGGCTATCCCTCTAATTAAGCTACTTCATTAGGAAGCTTATCTAAGAAAGTTGAGAAGAGAAGCTAGGAGAGGAAGCCTTACCTGGACTCATCTACCCGAAACATTCAGACTCCCTCATTCATCTAAGAAAGCTTATCTAAGAAGGAGGGCTTAAGAAGGATAGGTCGATTGCAGAAACCATGGAATTAGCACATTAAATGGTAAGGGAGTTGTACAGGGATGTGTGGGGCAGCAATGTTTTGCTAAAACTAGATATGGCTAAAGCCTATGACAGGCTGGAATGGCCTTTTTTCTTAAAGGTGCTTCGAAAGCTAGTCTTCCTGCTTTCTGGTTTAGTTTCAAGCTCCAGCTTAGGTATCTTATATAGTGAAAGTTGCGTGATGAATCTCATTACCGGGCTAGAGCCCTTCTTTCTGATACGGATTTGGGTGCCTCGCCTAAGGCGTCTCATTCAGATATAGATATTACATATCCACATACGAAAGATTGAAATGACCAGATAACTGCCCAAAGCACTACTAAATGGGTGTCAAACGGGAATGAAATGGGATGACTGATTGATGGATACGTGGGAATATTCCACTCCTGAACGACTTGGTACTCCCTCTTTCTCTATGGATCGATCATATGAGTTTCCACTATACCGCACCAATTCAGGAATTGGAATTGATAGATGTTCCTCCTGGTGCCTTGTTAGAAGCTCGTTTTCCAACGAGAAAATGGAATATTTGAAGACCCCATCCCCAGAACTGGAAAAGGACCTAAACTCATGATAGAAGCCTAATGCAATCTGGTTTTCCCACTTTTCTAGTTACGGAGAGAGAAGCCAACTCTACTTCATTCACGAAATAAAGAGTTCCAGAGGCTGACATTCCAAACCCAACGTATGAAGATGCTGTTCCATAAGAATATAATTCCTACCCGAATCCAACCGAATAAGTCGTTAAAGAGGCCGTTGTTCCAGGCCTAGAATAGAAGTGGCTCCCTGACTTCTTTCTACCTTACTGACTGTACCCAGATAATCAATGTCTTCACCCTAACCCATACACCTATCCATATTTTTCCGTATCCACTCCATGCCCTAAAGAAAGATTGTCACCTGAGCTCGTATCATTTGAATAGAAAGCATCAGTGACCAGATCCGTGTACCAGAAAGAAGTTTCTAAAAGACATGATGCCCTGAAGCCCTCAATTGGTGGGAGGGCCAGTCATAAAATCAAGATCGGCCCGTGAACAAATGATCGATGCCCAGCCCTCAAGCGGTGGCCTAGTAGAAGGAGTAGTCCCTTTCCATGCCTTCCTATGCTATGTTCACCATGCCATTAAGCCCAGGAGCTGTAGTCAATAAATAAGAATCGACTGACCAGAAAGGAATGTCCCTACCCTAAAGCCGAAACGATTGACTATGAGTTGAGAAGAAGGAATCCGATTGATTGATATGGGCTGATAAACAAAATTCATTGTCCCGAAAACTGAGACAGAATGAGATTGAATAGAATCAAAGTACATGGAATAAAGAAATGTTTTGGAAGCATCGTTGTGACATAAGCCGAGAACGAATGAATGACTATGCGCCAAGAAAGAATGACAGCTTGTTGTTCATAGATTGTATTCTGTTCATCGTGGAATTGTCGGTGTAGTTACTTCGAAGAGAAAGATCGGCTTGAGGACCATGGACAAGAGGAGGCTATACACATAGGGATGCTTCGACTATTTTAGACTTATGGTTAAGGGTCAAGTCTTTCTGGCTAGTGCCGAGAGCTTTCATAAGCAAGCGTTATTGCCTGTCGTGAGCACACTGTAGTTTTATCGCTGGCTTTTGAGACTCCGCGTGCTGGGAGTTGGCGCCTACATAAATAGAAAATAGGAATAGCTAGAAATAGTCATAATAGGAATACCACAACTGCAACCATAACAGTAACCGCTAAAGAAAAAGGAGCAGGCTATTGGATCTTGCCTGCCAGCCAATAGAAATCCCAATCGAAAGTCAGTGGGAAAGCAAGAAGAACAGGAATAAGAGGATGCGCAAGCAAGCTCGACTACTAGGGAGAGGAATATTAGCAATCGGAATATGATTATTTTGTAGTCTTTCCCTCTTTCATAGCCTTGTTAGTAGCAGCCTTAGGTGAAACAATTAGTTAACCAGAACCCGAGTCCACGATCTAAAGTAGGAGTAGGTCTTTCAGAGCCTCCTTCTCGTATGTATTATAAATCGTAACCACATCAGGAAGAGTAACCGGAGCAGTAACCATGACAGGCAGATACACCAGAAGGAGCAGGAGCAGTAGGAGCTGGTCTATTCGCAATCGCCATAGGAGCCATAACCGAAATCACAATAGCAAGACATTGAGCAGTTATCCTCTATTTGATGTATCGACTCCTGTTGCCTGCAGGCGAGTTGAACGAAGGGTTTCATAAGGGAAGGAAATATCGTACAGTGAAGGAAAGTACTAAGGGTGAAAGGAAGGATGGAAAGGCTCCCCGAAGGGGCACTTGATCCTACTCATTCATTCATCTAATAAGAAGCTCAGAAAGGTAAGGGAAAATTCTAGGTAGTATAAGACAGACTTCCCTAATCATTCATTCAGCTAATAAGAAAGATAAGAGGGAAAGGAAGGTAAGAAGGTTTTACTCCACTACTCATTAACTCAAGGTAGGAGAGGTAGTAAGGAATGGCTTATAGGAAGAAATAGGAATGGATGGAACTAAATCCGGAAAGAAGTGGAAAAGAAGTGAACTCATCTTCAACAAAATCAGAGTCCATACTCAACCCTTTCTAAGCAATCACAGAAGCACTTGCGGAAAAGTCGAATCTCAAGGGAACTTCCAAAGTCACATCTGGTCTCTATGAAAGTTGTGGACATTCTTTCTAAAATAAATATAGCTTCAGCTTCTCACTATCCATCCCCTCAATAAGTGTAGTCAGAGCTCAGACAACTGAAGAACTACACCAAAGATCTTGATCATCGTATCGCAATCCTTGAAGAACAAAAGCCTACAGGTGATGTAGTTCCACAGAGTGAGATGGAGATCACAGCGGAAGCGAGCATTATCAGCGCTATGTCACACCAAGCTCAGAAATGGTAACACATCTTTCAATAAACGTCTTCGGGAAAACCCACACTGACATTTATGCCAACTTGGATTCTTGCTCAGATTTGAACTGCATACGGCCGGGATATGTTCCGGGTCAATACTGGCAGAGGTGTGGTGCAAGAATTCATGCAGTAGATGGAAAGCAAGTCCAGACCAATTGGCTTGGTTGGGGTTCAAGGTCCAGGAGGGACTTGCACTTCCTAGTGCAAGGAATTCATGAATTCAAGATCCGACTGTCAAAAGTTAGATTTTCTCATAAAAAAGGACTTGAAATGGAGATTCTCCTTGGCAAGCCGTTCCTCACCATGATCCAACTAATCATTGTCTCGAAAGAAGGAATCAGAGGATATATGAATGGTAAGCACATCCTATTCAGATTTGTTGTGCCCACCCGGTCATCTCGAATCCAACAAGCAATGGTCCGCGCCTAGGGCGAAAGGTTATGTAATGGCCTTAGTCGCGCGCATCCTACGATCAAACTACAGTGTGCATAAGCATAGCGCTAGACTCACTATTATAAACAGCAAAAGCCCCTCTCGCATAATAGACGTGCCCGAAAAACAAGTTTCCCTTGCTTGTTTTCTCGTACCGTTTCTTGTTGCAACAAGTTACCCTAAAGCCTATGTTGGTTGGGTTGGAGTAGAAGGATTCGTGCTCTATCAACGACGTTGGATCTGGTCTCTTTCTAAGAGTAGCTAGTAGTTATTCTGCACCATGGATTTATGGTCCAGTTCCCGATTCATCTCGCTCATGCAACCATCTATATACGTAGGAAGTATCCTCTTCGCCTGCCATTCAAAGTGAATTCTTTCTCCCCACCCCCACAGAGACACCTTTACCTATGAGCTGAGTAGTGTATGGGGGGAAGCGCGTGATGGGAGAGCTGAGTCTACCTATTGACCGATTTAGAGTGCCCCATCTCGATGAAATGGGTTACCTTCCTTCTCGGGCAGTACTCTTTCTCTTCCTGGCTCAAAGAAACTCCTCTCCTTATCAGTCGAGCCCCCTGTCGGGTCCTTGCACTAGGAAGCGCAAGACCCTACCGGACCTTCTTTTCCAGCTAGGAAGCGGATGAGGAAGAAAACTCCTGTTGCTGTTATGGCTAGTTCCAGTTGCTCGTAGGTCAGTGGTTCAATCTATACTTTCAGTAAGTGGGTTAAGTAAGAAAAGGTCCCGGAGGGGCTTGCGCTTCCTAGTGCAAGGAAAGAGAGCCAGCTAGCCAAGTTACTGTTCTCTAGTAGTAGTAGTAGTCTCGTCTATCTCTGCTTTCTCTCGTACTATCGCTTTTGGCTTTTAGCTATCGGGAAAGCAGCTCATGAATTCATTCCTTCAGTCCAGCAAGTGGCTTTGCTTAGAGATTCTTTACTTTCAGTTCCAGCTGTAAGTGGTCGTAGAGAGAAAGAGGGGCGTCTGGGCTCGTTCTCTCCTCTCGCACGCTCTTTCCATTATTGAGTCCTTCGGTTCATGGATTTTAAGTTGCTTTTCATTGCCTTTCACTCCTTTTATCGCAGAGGGAAGTGATTGATTGATTTCTCGGCTTGCAGTACTGATACTCCGGGTAAGTGCTAGTGCTAGTGGTTTTGATCAAATAGCATTTCCTTCTGAAGTCAACTCCTGAAGTGACGTCTTTCAGTACTGGGACTCAAGTCAAGTAGTTGAGATAAGATGTTTGCTCTTTGTCAGGTGCCATAAGTTCCTTCTGCTCATTAGGTTAGCTCATTAGGTTAGTGGTTCAAGTCAATAAGCGAGGAGATCTGTTGGCACTGCACAGAGAACAGTCACTTGCGGTAGTTTCGGGAAGAGAGTAGGCAGTTCAAAGAAATATTCCCCTTTTCTTACTCCATTTACCCACTTTGAGCAAGCGTGTTGAACTCTCCAATTTAGCGGGTACCAGGGCTACTAATGGAGAACTGATAGGCCACCTTCTCACTCTTCAATTTTCCACGTTGACTACGGGTACACCCCATTAGTGTATCAAGTCATAAGGCCAAGTTCTCCCACTTTCATTTCCCACGGTCGCTCACTAAGCAAGGCCAGTCATCCCAAGCCAGCATCCTCCCATCCATCCTATCTAGCCAGAATAGTCACTATATCCAAAGCCATACCCAGTCGGCCAAAACCAGCAATAGATCCAGATAGAAACAGAGGCAAAGATAGTAGCAGTAGCAGCATAAGATTAAGCCGTTGACTAAGCAATTTATCCAGCTGTAGACCCACTAGCAAAAGTATATGTGGATTCAGTGGACCTAGTTGGGGCACGAAAACCTTATCGCCGAGCTCTGCTATTAAGAGAAAACCTCTCCTTTTAGTCAAGCCAGCTTATGCTTCCTCATCGCCGAAGGAAGAGATGAAATTCTTCTGGGTCGGTGGGTCAAGGTGGTAAAGAACTTCGCAACTCAAATGATTAATGGAGCAATTCCCTTCTAAAGAAATCTGTAACACAGATGATTAACAGAGCAATCCCCTTCTAAAGAACTCCGTAACACAGATGATTAACAGAGAAATTCCCTTCTAAAGAACTCCGAAATCTGCGGATATTTTGTTAGCTAATTTCACAGACAGACAGTTCCTACAAAGCCTATTGATTGGAGTGGTAAATCCTATCTATAAACCTGGCCTATCTATCTAGCTTCCTATCCAACCTAACCCTTCCTACTTGGTTGTCTTCCTTATCTCGCCTGACAAGCTTTCTTCCCTATCTATGGGGCGGGAGGCATAGCAATCAGGACAATCAGAAGGCAGATCCTAACATGAACTACTATCACCTATAACTTGAACTACCCCTACCAAATAGTACAACCAAGACCATTCTAACCATCCCCCTACCACTACTACTTCCATCTAGCCAACTATCCAGTAATATTTATAGCAAATACTCACACCTACACTTACGCTGATCGCATTCTGACCTAGCTTCCTAATGAGTATGAGTACTGGTCAAGCTTATCCTTACTTCCCCTACCTCTCTAGGATAGGTAGAAGAATATGTCTTACCTTCTGTCTGTCTTTGGAAGTAAGGACAGAACAACCAACCCTTTCTTATCCCATCCCGCAGTGGAACAACCAACCCTTCTTGTCCAGTATAAACAACTAGTTAGGACAATTCATGGATAAGTCCCTAAGTACGAGGCTCAAAGCCTTATCTATTCTAGTTGAAGCATCATAAGGTAATGCTTATGTAATATTCTTTTGGTAGTTTCACTAAAAATTTGCTAAGAAACTACCGAATCATTTTCATTTCAGAATGAGGTTAGGTCTTGAAGATTGTGGTCTAGGATTAGGTCTTCCCTTGCTGTTGGTGAATGACCGATGCAACTGAAACAACCTAATTGAAGAATGAAATGAGATAAAGAGATATGGTCTGGAAGATATTTGGCCAGGATATATTCTCTTTTTTTGGTGAATGACTGATGCAACATATATAATAGAGGTCAAGGAGCTAGGATGCGTAGCTTGAAACCTTCGACCTTGAGTTACTTATTGGGTGGGGGGGCCGAATGAATATGGAAGGTGAGAGCAAGACCATCACTCGATCAATGATTAGACAAATCGATGGGTCAAATGAATTAAAACGAAGTGGATGCGCATATAGCCTTTGAGGCTGTGCCCTCAAAGAAGTGATTCTTGTACCAGAGACTAGAAAATATATCAATCTTGTGAAAACAACTGCAACATATATAAAGATATGAGGCATTTCCCTTCTGCAAATCCCTCACCATATGAATAGTGAGTGACTCCATCCCTCCTGCATCAAGGATGCGTAATCATGCTCGACTATTAAGGAAAGGAAGCCCCCGGCAGGGCTCTCAATATAAGGAGAGGAAATTTTGATCTAATATTCTCCATTCTGAGATTGCATAATTACATATATAATATATGCATTGTCTACTAAAGCTTAATTACATCTCCACAGATTTCGGAGTGAAATAGAAGGGTGCTACAACAAGCTCGACCATAAGGGCCGCCATCGAATTGCTCCGCAAAGAATCAGTGTTTCGAAGTGAAATAGAGGATGCGCAAGCACGCTGGACCAACGCCCCCCCACCCAATAAGCATCATGATCCAGGTGGATATTGGTGGCCACCTGCCAAGTCCACCTGGACCCCCACCATTGTCTTTCTCAGCATTTTCAGTTTCCTTAATTGTAGCACAACTTACTATTTTTAGCAGTTTTTCGGGTCCTCAACTTCCGGAGCCGTTTTGAGGCCCTAAACGATGTTTTTTGGGGAATCCGAGGGCAACATGGGTCCATGGAATGGACCGATGTTGCCCATTCCAACAATGATAGTGCTCGGATAGATCTTTCTAATGAGCTATTGTACGCGTCAAACGGAGATCATATGCCAAAGTTACGACCCCGGGAAGTTAATGTACCAATTTACCCCAAACGGGGCCCACAGTTTGGCGTTTCATCTCCTAGGGTTAGGTTTTGGAATGTTAAGGGTTTTCCATTGTTTCTCAACAATAAATAGGCCTTCGAGCCTCATTGTAATACAATTCAGAGGCATGTAGCCATCACATCTCTTCTCAGAGATAAGCTACCATCGCCCTAGCTGGTTTATTTCCATTTCTGGTTGTAAGCATATTTCAGTATTTTCCATTAATGAAATGAAGTATTATTTCCACTGCATCTTTGTGTATATGGTTATCTCTATAATTTGTTGCGTTCCTGTTTAAATCCGGATCAGTGGTATTAGAGCGGTCTGCTTTTTCTCTGTTTTTCTTTGCATGTCCCCAACAAGGTCGGGATATAAGGAGTTAGGGCTTGAACTTGTTGAACCTTTGCAAGACCAGCCTCGCAAATCCCGACGGCCTCCCATGGCAGACGAGAAGAAAGATGAGGGGGCAGGAGATCCCATCAAAATCTTGCTTGAAGAAGCCCTCGAGCGACAACGGAACGCGATGATGGACAGCTTTGCCCAGATCCTTTAGCGGCTACCCAGAAGCAACGCATCGGCTTCCAGCAGCTACTCTGGAAACGCCACACCCTTTAAGGTACAAGTTAATTTTGAAATCCCCATATTCGAGGGTCAGATAGACACAGATGTCGTAGATAAATGGTTAAATCTACTAGAGGGTTATTTTTCTGTTCATGAATTTTCGAGTCGGGAAAAGATTGTTTTTGCTCTTCTCAAAGCAGCCTCCCACGTCAAGGACTGGTGGGAAACCTACTGCGAGCAGAAGGATGAAAGTACTGGCTCGCTATTTTCAGCCGCACCCACCTGGGATTCGTTCCGGGATGCCATCAAGGAGCAGTACTACCCTGTCGGAAGCTATGAGGATGAATACATAAAGTGGACCACACTGTGGCAGGGAAGGGACCAAGACGTGCCGGAGTTCACCAATCTTTTCCATACCCTTCGCACAAAGTTGGGTATCAAGGATTCGGAGCAACATTTGCTACTCAAATACCGTGGCTGCCTGCACAAGTACATCCAGGAAGAAATACAATTCCTAAACATCCCCTCGCTCGGCGTAGCATACCGATATGCCGTCAAGGTCGAGCTGAAGTTTAAACAAAAGAAGCGAGACTTTGGATCTGCGAATCCAAAGCAGGGGAAAGGTGCCCCTAAACCATAGAACAAAGGACAAAGCCAAGGCGGGACAGCCCAAGACAACCAGCCGAAGCTGCAAGCAAAGAACAGCGCTGCGAAGCCGAGAAAGGACACTGGAAAATGGTGCAAGTTCCATAAGAGCTCCACTCACAACACAAGTGAGTGTCGGGCCAAGCAGTCACTAGTGGCTGAGCTAAAGGTTTCAGAATCAGATGCATGTTCCGACTCTGAGTCAGAACCCGATAAGGGGTATGAAAAAGGGAAGCAGATCATTGATGCGGATCCCAGCGCCACTGTTGCTACCGCGAAGATCCAGAAAAATGAACCCGAAGATCCAGAGGAGGAGGAGCGTCTCTTCCACTCCCAGATGTGGGTAAAGGGCTTCCCGATACAGTTCATTGTTGATAGCGGGAGTCAAAAGAACCTCATTTCGGCAGAGGTCGTGAAGCGGTTGGGCTTACCGACCACAGCACATCCACAACCATACACCATCGGGTGGCTCCACCAAGGACGAGATCTTCGCGTGAGCCGGCAGTGTCGCCTTCCATACAACATCAAGCCCTTCACGGATGAGGTATTGTGTGACATTGCTCCCCTTGAAGTTTGTGATGTATTACTAGGACAACCATACTTGTGGCAGTGACATGCCGTGTATGAATCAAGGCCCCGTGCTGTTATTATTACAATGGGAAATAAGTTGTTCAGGATACCAGAGGTAGCACCACCTGCCGCCATCTCATTGATTACTGCAAAACAATACAGTAAGATCATTTCCAAAACCAGGAAATTTGTTTTCCTGATGATAAGCCCTCAAGGAAAGAAGAAGACAGTGGTCGCGGCCTCCAAACGGGGTCCCTCTGCACGACAACTACAGATGGACAAGGTTGTGGAGGAGTACAAGGACATCTTCACCTCCCCGGCAGGGGTTCCTCTGCACTGTCAAGTCAAGCACTCCATCGATCTGACCCTAGGTGCGCTGCTACCCAATGGACCAATTTATCGGCGCTCCGTTCTGGAGAACGATGAAATCAAGAGGCAGATTCAGGAGCTCCTGTAGAAAGCTCACATACATCCGAGTTCATCGCCCTGTTGGAGCCCGATCATGTTGGTACAGAAGAAGGATGGGATGTGGAGACTCTCTATTGACTATCGGGCGCTGAACAAGATCACTGTCCATAATAGGTACCCGATCCTGCGGATTGATGACCTCCTAGACCAACTAAAGGGGGCGAAGTATTTCAGCACGATCGATCTGAAGTCAGGATATCACCAGGTACCAATCGAACCCTCCGATGTGTGGAAGACTTCCTTCAAATCCAAGGAGGGCCTCTTCGAATGGTTGGTCATGCCTTTCGGATTGACGAATGCTCCTGCAACCTTTATGAGGCTAATGGATGACATCTTCCGGCCATTCACCAACTCCTTTGTAGTAGTATACTTGGATGACATTCTGATCTTCTGCCAGAGTTGGGAAGAGCACCTCCACCACATCCGACAGGTTCTCCAAACACTGTGGCAACACAAGCTATGTGCCAATTTGAAGAAATGCACTTTTGGCATGACCCAGGTTCAGTATCTGGGATACATCATTGATGAACAGGGGGTGCATGTCGATCCAGCCAAGATCCAAGTCATTCGGGATTGGCCCTCTCCAACCACTCTAATAGAGCTCCGTAGCTTTCTAGGCCTTGCCAACTTCTACCGTAGGTTTGTGTTGGGGTTTTTTCATATTTCTTGGCCCTTGAGTCAAGTCACTAAGGGCGGGGCGAAAGCAAAATTCTTTTGGTCTGAATCTCAACAGAAGGCATTCAGGGAGTTGAAGGATCGCCTCTGCACGGCACCAGTTCTCGCGTTACCAGATTTACAACAACCATTTGAGGTCGAGACAGATGCCTCTGACTATGCTATTGGGGCAGTCCTTACTCAACATGGACATCCAGTGGCATATCACAGTGAAACACTTTCAGACATAGACCGGAAGTACCCCACTTATGATAAAGAGATGTATTCCATTGTACAGGCCTACCGACAATGGAAGCATTACATTTTGGGGAAGGAAACGGTCATCCACACAGACCATCGACCTCTGCAGTTCATACAGACCCAAGGGAAATTGCAGAATGATCGCCATCAGAAGTGGTCTACATACCTGCAACAATTTCACTTGAATATCAAGTATAAAAAGGGCAGCACCAATAATGTTGCAGATTGCCTTAGTCGGCCACCGATCATGGCGCTAACCACCGTGCTCAACTCTTGTGGGCATGAGACTTCTGATTGGCCACTTCTCTACAAAAGCAACCCAGAATTCGGCCACACATACCAGACACTCTTGGAGGGTCGGCATGTTGCAGATTTTCACCTCCAGGATGCCTTATTATGCCACCTCGGTCACCTTTGTGTTCCTTCAAGCGAGCGTGGAAAGATGATTTGGGAAGCACACTACAGTCGGGCTGTTGGGCATTTCGGGGTCGAGAAAACAGTGGCAGTACTGCAAAATTATTTCTATTGGCCGAATCTTCGACAGGATGTTGGGAAGTACATCTGATCATGTACTGCCTGTGCCATTTCCAAACCGACCATTAAGAATCACGGCCTCTATACCCCGTTGCCTACCCCTAGTCGACCTTGGGAATCCATCTCCATGGATTACATGTCAGGCCTTCCTTCCACTAAGCATGGAAATGACTGTGTTTTTGTGGTCATCGACAGGTTCTCGAAGATGGCCATTATGGTGGCCTGCAAGAAGAATATCACGGCAGAAGCCACTGCTAAACTCTTCTTTGAACGAGTGTGGGTGCACTTTGGGATCCCACAGTCTATCATCTCAGATCGAGACAGTCGGTTTCTCAGCACATTTTGGTCCAGTCTCTGGTCAATGCTGGACACCAAACTCACGAAGTCCACAGCCTTCCATCCTCAAACTGATGGCCAGACAGAGGTTGTCAACAGGATGATTGTGCACATTCTGCACATGTATAACTCAAAGCATCCATGCACATGGGAAGAGAGCCTACCCTATGTTCAGCACAGCTACAACCGAGCTCTTCACAGCTCCATTGGCCATAGCCCTTTTCAGGTGGGTTTGGGATTCTAGCCACTATGCCCCATTGATGTGGTCGTGCCACTTGCAGCTACTCACATGAATTCAGCTCATGTCCAGTCCGAAACAGATAAGGCCACCAACTTCATTGAGCGCATCCAACATATTCGCCAGTAGGTCCATGACATTCTTGAGAAATCAAATGCCAAGTAAAAGCAGCGACATGATCAACACCGGGTGCCACACAAGTTTCAGGTGGGCGACAAAGTCTGGTTGCATTTGCAAAAGGAACGCCTTACTGGAGCCTATCGGAAATTGAGACCACTCCGATATGGTCCTTACACCATTACTAAGGCTATGGGAGACAATGCATTTGAGCTCAGCATTCCCCCATTCCTTGGCCTGCACCCAGTGTTCAATGTGGACCGCCTTCGGCCATACTTTCCACCATTGCTAGACACATCCGACATTGCAGAACAACTCAAACCCACAGAATTAAATCCCGACTGCATGGAACAAGCTGCAACTGATCGGATCATGGACACACAGATCAAGAACACTTGACAATAGAATATCCAACTGTATCGAGTTGTCAAAGCAGGCCAACTCCTTCAGCAGGGCAAGTGGCTCACCAGGGAACAAGTTCAGCAGAAGTTTCCTCATCTCATGGAGGAGCTCAACGCAATGGGGACCATTGCTTCCTAAGGGGGGAGGAATGATCCAGGTGGATATTGGTGGCCACCTGCCAAGTCCACTTGGACCCCCACCATTGTCTTTCTCAGCATTTTCAGTTTCCTTAATTGTAGCACAACTTACTATTTTTAGCGGTTTTTCGGGTCCTGAACTTCCGGAGCCGTTTTGAGGCCCTAAACAACGTTTTTTGGGGAATTCGGGGGCCAAATTGGTCCATGGAATGGACCAATGTTGCCTGTTCCAACAATGATAGTGCTTGGATAGATCTTTCTAATGAGCTATTGTACGCGTCAAACGGAGATCATATGCCAAAGTTACGACCCCGAGAAGTTGATGTACCAATTTACCCCAAACGGGGCCCATAGTTTGGCGTTTCTTCTCCTAGGGTTAGGTTTTGGAATGTTAATGGTTTTCCATTGTTTCTAAACAATAAATAGGCCTTCGAGCCTAGTTGTAATACAGTTCAGAGGCATGTAGCCATCACATCTCTTCTCAGAGATAAGCTACCATCGCCCTAGCTGGTTTATTTCCATTTCTGGTTGTAAGCATATTTCAGTATTTTCCATTAATGAAATGAAGTATTATTTCCACTGCATCTTTGTGTATATGGTTATCTCTGTAATTTGTTGCGTTCCTGTTTAAATCCGGATCACATCAAGGACCGGCAGGGTGAGGTAACGTGGCCCCTCTCAAATAAGTAACTAAGACGAGCAACTCTCTTTTAGGGGAGGGGCCCCAAAAGGGAGGACCGATAGGGTGCGTAAGCACACTCGACTCTCAAGGACCGGAAACGGGGCTCGACTGATAAGGACCAGCAACGGGGCTTGACTAATAAGGAGAGGAACTTTAGTTACTCGACCATAAGCCCCCCTACCCAATAAGTAAACACAAGAGGACCGGAGGGACGGAGTCACTCGACCGTTAGCCCCCCCACCTAATAAGTAAATTGAAACTTTAGTTGCTCGACCATAAGCCCCCCCACCCAATAAGTAAACCCAAGAGTACTGGAGGGACGAAGTCATTCACTATTTCGATGGTGAGGGGCTCGACCGTTAGCCCCCCCACCCAATAAGTAAATTGAAACTTTAGTTGCTCGACCATAAGGGAGAGGACTAGCAGGGGCTCGACTGATAAGGAGAGGGTGCGGAGCATGCTCAACCAATGGGCCACCATCATGCCCCCGGCAGGGTGAGGGATTTATCGCTCATCCATCATATGGATGAGGGTGAGCCTGTCGAACTCTCAACCTATGGGAGAGGTAACGAACGCTCGATTGGCTGCCATCGCATTTTTAGTTACTTATTTGAGAGGGGCCACCCAATAAGTAAAATGAATTTCTTGCTTGCTTGACCTTTAGGGAATGGGGCAAGGGTGCGTAAGCATGCTCTCAATTAAGGAGAGGGATGGAGTCACTCACTCATTCCGATGGGTGAGGGTTTGAACGCTCACTTGACGTTAGGAAAGCGAGGATGATAACGCACACTCAACTGTCAAGGAGAGGATGCGTAAGCATAGCTCGACCAACGTGTTATAGAAATTTTTGTGCCTTACAGCATTGAGCATGAAATGTCCATAATCTAAGGGATCCAAAGTCCCTAAACATGTTTTTCCTACCCCTGGAGGAACAAGGCTAACAAACCACAGCAATTCACAGAAGTTCTCCACCAGAAACTGCTCAAAAACAAGTCAATTCAGGATCAATTCAGTGGCTCCACTAGCTGTCTGTGCTGAATGTCAAAGCCAACACTGGCTACCTACGCTGAATGTCAAAGCCAACACTGGCTACCTGTGCTGAGTGAGAGTTGACATGTGGCAAGTTCATTCCACAAGGTGTCAAAACCCAGGAAGCTTCCAAAATGACACTTGCCTCAGGCAATTCGACTATGATGAGTAAGAGGTTCCAAATCTCCAAGTGGAAGCAAGAACCTCCAAGTGGAATCAAGAACTAACAGAGGGAGAGGACACTAGTTAGATCTCAAGCTGACTCATCCTCTCTCCAAACATCTATATATGGATCTCTCCTCCATGAGATCTAGAGGCTGGAATTTTGTTATTGCAAAGAATTGTTGTTGGTTTGAGACTGGAATCATTGGGTGCTTAATGCTTTGAAGGGAGGTGAAGATAGGAATTCCATTTTGCTGGGAAGGAGATGATGGATTGGAGCCGTTTGGGTTGTATCTCTTCCTGAACCTTGTTATTCATCAATAAAGCTATCTTGGTTTCTCCCATATACTGATGTATCTTTGATGTATGATTGCATTAGTATGTTTAGTTTACTTCTAATCCTGAACTAGTTATGATTATGAATCTATGTCTTTGTGTAGTGTTCTTCTCTTGTGATCTTGCAGAGACCTGTTGAAGCTGGGCGAGTGAGAAGACAAGTAGCTGTGAACTCCCAAAGAGAAGAGAAACCGGATCGAGGGACAAACGGAAGACATCGGTTAGTCCATACATCTCTCTTCATTCTTAATTCATAAAGGAAGAATACTAGAATAGCTGTCTCTGTTTGTTGCTAAGGCACTGTCACACCTTAGGTGGATAGGATCGTCCTGCATAGTCATTTTTCCCCACAACAAATTGGTGACTCCGGTGGGGAGATCTGTTTAGTCATTTTATTTGTGTCTCTATCATTGTTTGTTTCATAGACTCAACAGCAACAATCGAACTGCTTCTGCTCTTCTCAGATGCAAAGTAGACAGTTGCTGCTTTGATCCAATCACTGGATTTGTCTATGATCTGAACAATGGACTCACAAATGATTTGATGATCCTTTGTGATAAATCTTAGTACCCCCTCAAATCATCCCTTTGATTGCACCTTGCTTGTTGCTTTTATTTGGCCTAAACAGTAGATTAATCAGCAATCTGTGACCCAGAACCCAGTGAGAAACTCTCGTTTCTCCTTCAGCGCGACCCCTGTGAAGGGATTCTGCATTTCAACACAGGTCCCGTGAAGGCCACCTGTGCTGAATGTCAAAACCCCAGTGTTGAGGTTGCGCTGATCCAGTTCGGCCTTGTGCAGCTGGGGTTCTCTGCTCTGTTTTGCCCTGTTTTGATCTTTGATTTTTTGCAGCCTGTAACCAGCATAGGTACCAGTCTGATAACTCCTTTTCTCTACTTAAATTCCGCCTCCTTTTGTACAAAAAGACTGTGAGTGTTTTTATGTGTTTGTGGCATCATTTACAGTTTTCCTTTGCATGAGTGAAATAATCATCCTGTAGCCCTTGATTTAGATCTGTTGATTGTGATCTTAGGAGAGAGTTCATTGGCTGTTTACAGTTGATTATACATTTACTTTTGCTTATTGGTTTGAGTTTGTCTCTTTTAAGTGTCGAAACAAGTGTTCATTTCGAAAGTCGTAAAGTGTTTTATTCTCTTCTACCCTTTCTGATTTCGAAAAAGTAAACTTGTTTGTAGTTGTCATTTAAAAGCAAATTCAAAGTTGTACAAAAAGCTTTCTTTGTAGGCATCAATACTAAGAAAGCGGAAAACAAACACCTACATTGTGCATTTGCATCTTGATAGTTTGCATGTTTGATTTAGGAAAAGTGCATTAGAGTGTGCTGATTGCTCTTTGAGAAAAGATGGTGTCTTTCTTTTCCCTTAGTAGCTAGGATTTTCAAAGTTGAAAAGATATAAAGCTTGCTTATCATCTTTAGACTGCATTTAGGAATTGTATCATACATCTCGTGGTGATCCAGAAAGGCAAACTTCTAAAAAGATCAACTTAAAATAAACTGAATGAACTTAACAACGCTTTGCAACATAACACACAACATAGAGGTCTAGGCTAGAGACGTGTTCCGGCGTCGTAAAGCCTGGTGACTGTCGATCTCGTTGAAGGTGGGTGATTCCTCCTGAGGGACGATAGCGCCAGTACGGATTGTGCTCCCACGTACCGTCGCATATATATTGGGAGACCCCTATAGGAATATAACCTTTATCATTAGGAAGCTGTGACGGCCGCCCTACTGATCGCAATGCACTGAACACAGCATTCAGGAAGATCGACCGCCCGTACCTTAAAAAGTATTCTGCGGTTTTGCGAAAAGTTTGGCACACCCTCTGCCTAGAACTCCAGAGCAGTTCCTTTTGGCCTTTTTCAGACTCTATAATAGAAAAAGTCCATCCGAGCATTTGTCACTTCGGGCTCGTTAAAACATCGAAGGCGACTAGAGTCATCTTTAGCTTTTTCTCGACTCTTTAAAATTGAAAAAGCAAGTTGTGTCTAAAGCGTCGTTAAAAATTTATTTTAAACGGAACAATCACCCTTTATTCCCGCGTTGATCTTTAGGTTGAAAAGATGGAGCCCACCAACCAAGGAATTCCCCTTGGTGGAAATCCTAGTCCCTTCTCCTCTTGGGGAGATGTTGGTGAGCCCCACATGGCCACATTGTCGCTTCCAGGACTGACAATTGGCCTGCCGGTTTGGCTCTTTTCAACCAATGTTGTTCAAAACACCATTATTCCTGAACAGTTGAGTCAACAGTTTGACCAGACCAGAGTTACCCACCAGCCTTCTACTTCATATAATTCTTCCTCTCCTCCTTCCTCTTCGCTTGATGGAACTGGTAAAACAAAAAACCGAGTTCCTAAGGAGAAGAAGGAAAAGAAGAAGAAAGAGAAGAAGAAGAAGGAGCCAAAAGTGACTGGGGGCAAACAAGTGTCGTCTGACAAAAATCCACACACAGCACTAACCAGGCCTAAATCACCATGTGTCATATGCAAGGGAGACCACTTCCACAGAGATTGTCCCTGCATCCCTCGGATACTAAGGGACTGGTCTCCCCGTTTGCACAATTCGGTAGCGTCGACCTCTGATAGCCATGTTGACTGCTCACCGTCAACTAGCGGAAGTGAAGCCCCAGGACAGAGAGGGAAAGCTAGATTTCCCTGCAAACTGTGTGAAGGCGATCATGCCATCCACCGTTGTCCCTTCTTAGACGAGGCGAAAAGAGTTTTGGAAGATCGCCCGATTTTACGAGCGCAACTTCCTCCTGGATATCAAAAACTCCTGCCAAGTCCTTCACTAGTTGAGAACCTGGCTGACCCACCCAGGTGGTCAGCCGAAGCACCTATCATTGGAGATGAACCATCTGAATCCATACCTGATGAAAGTCAAAAGGTTGAGGTGGCAGTTGACCCGGTTTTGCCTTCAGAGGCTCCATCTTCGAATGATACCATCACTGAGGAGAATAAAGATGACACCGTCCAAATTCTCTTCATCAACACGGACTCCGATGAACAAGGGGGCAATGCCACCATTCCTTTATCGCAGGAAGGAAGTTCATCAGAGCGATATCTGACCGTCTATTCGGTCCCACCACCAAGCAACCTAGTTGTCTCGTTCGACTGGAACCAACTAGGCAGACCCCGGTTGCCAGCAAGCATACCATTCAGAATTATCGTCCAAATATACAGAATGGTAATGGCTGGCACAATTATTAATGAGGGGGCATCTGTGAGTATCCTTTCCTCTATTGCTTGGAAAGCGCTTGGTTCACCAGCGCTTTTGCCTTCAATGAGAAATCTATCAGGCTTTGATAAAGGAACCAGTCGACCTTTAGGGATCCTCCCCAATGTGCCTATCACATTGAAAGGAAAGACCGTTCAAATGAACGTGATGGTCATTCAAGGACCCTTGGATTATAACCTACTCCTTGGACGAGACTATATATATTGCATGGGAGCCATCGTCTCCTCACTCTTTAGAGTAATGTGTTTTCCGCACGAAGGAAGAGTGGTCAAGCTCGTGGACCAACTTTCATTTCCCGGATCACGCATCGCAAATAGTCATGTACCATCCCTAAATGGTCTATTCACGCAAGAAGTGTCTCAACCCACGGTCCGTCCTCCTGATGAGCGCGAGTAATCCGGGAGGATATGACTGGAACCCAGGGGGCATGCGTCCTAGTCTGCTTCGGCCGGGAAACTTTGGGTATAGAGTAGGTTTCCGCGGGAGAATATGACTAGTCTGTACCCCGTCTGTCTAGGAAGAGGGGTTATTCTGGAATAAGATTCTTTTGTCAAAGTTATGTGAGTTGGCGGGCATCGTCACTCACCTTTGTTTATTTCGGTAGACATCGCCGAAGAAGTGTTTTATTCGTGGCCGCGAACGAGACAATCTTTGGGTAACCTGAAAGAGGTAAGCCTCTCTCGTTAAAACAAATGTTTTGATGGAAAAGAAGTAGAGGTAACCTTGAAATCATACTTTATACCTGGGGGCATGCAAACCTTTTGGAGTGCAAGCAAGGGGCAACTATTTATTTTTTAAATTTTTAGGACCTCTAACCCTTTAAACTCGTAGGATTAGTCGTTTCCGAACTTGCATAACGAAAGGATGCGGGGCATAGCTTCGTGAGATGAAGCTCCATAAAAAATAGAATCTCAATGAGACACTCTTATCATATGACTGGATAATCGAGCAGTTTTAGCACACAGTTCATGCTCGTTAAAAAATAAATGCAAGATCCGAGCAGTTTTAACGCGGACTTCATGCTCGTTAAAAAATAAACATAAGCAATGAGCAAGTGTTTCCACCAGCGTTTAAGCTCATTTTAAAATAAAAAATGAACCACTACCCAGTAAATAACCACTGTGAATGTAACCTTATCAGCCATTAAAGCCTTGGTCGTGTTTGCACCATCACCTCCGCTTTTCATTCGGCCGATCGTTCACCTCCATATGATTGTTTACCCATTTTGAGGAACAGCTGCGAAGAGTGATTTCGCCTATCCATCCTTGTGACACTGCCATGATTGGAAAATTCCAACCTGTACCTGGAATCAGCTGCTAACCCTGTTTATCACTCGTTCCTCAAAAGACGAGTCTTCTTTAAGCTCTTTTCAACTGACTCATAAAATATGAAAAGATTGCCGAGTCCTTGGCCTTCCAGCTCGTTAAACGGACAGGAAGTGCTATCCCTCCTCTAGATTTTAATCTTTTTGGACCTGAGGGATTATTGCACAAAAAGATCGAGCACTTGTTTTGTTCGGCTCGTTAAAACTATAGAAAACTCATCCCTCTTGTATTGTTTTATACTTTTTCGGACTTAAGGGATTAGATGACGAAAAAGGAATTTTGGAGTTAACTTTATGTACCTTTTCAGACTCTCTAAAAATGAAAAGGACCGAGTTATCTTTGTCGTTAGACTCGTTAAAATCATTAAATAGCGACAAACTTGTCTTTAGACGAGAACGAGTTTCACTATCGCTAGGCTCGTTAAAACATAGCGATGGGCTTGCCCGAAGGGCAGGTTATAGAACAAGCATATGTTATCCTCCTCAAGCTTGACAAAAATAAAGAGGTACTGGTCAGCAATGACTGGGGAAAAATTTGGAGAAACTCAAGAAAACTTTGATGGTAGCAAGTCGCTCTTGAACATGACACTTTTCCTCCGTACCACAATCGGGTTGGGTTGTTTCATTCACCGGTCACATCACCATGGTCTCGCTATACCATCCATATTTGGGGTAATGCTACCGATCCATCGCATCAGTGTTGCTACATGTTCAAGAGAAGTCATTCAGAGAAGTCAACCATGTCCCATCCACTGCCATACATTATCCTTCATCCGTTCATGACCACCACCCTGAATCATATGTCACAGATCGTTTTCACCTCAATCAAAATCATTAGCTCCGTTCCATGTCATTGATGTGGGACTCATTAAGGCCCTCCTTTGACGGATCGCTTCTTGTCGACATCAGCTCATTATCCAAGAAGTTGATCTAGGAACAACCCCTTTAGTACTTTGAAGCTTGCATGCCTCAATGGCAAGTTTCTCACTTCCGGCGACAGGTATACATCAATGACCTTCGACCGAAAGATTTTGCGTGGTGTTCGACGCCAAGTCCCTTATTCACACCACGTGAATTGTACTGCAGTACCTTGAGGGTCATTATCATTATCGGTGATTCCTCTCGCGCTTGTTAACGGTTTACCTCATTGACCGGCAATCAAGCGATGTCTTTCCATGTTCGACTTCATAACATTTCTCACATGGATCGACTTGTACTTAGAGTGAAGATCGAACGAGTTTGAAGACCCCGGATCTAGTTTCATCCATCCAGGCTACGATATATATTCAGGAAAGATAAATACATTTGACATGTACATCATTGCAGCAGATGATCATCCTACCCAAAGGATGATAATTTCATCAAAATTATCAGTCTACCATCAGACGATTGTCTGTTCTATGTACAGAAAAATGAATTTATAAAGCTGAGCATGGGAATGCCCGCCTCAGCTAGATCATGAAAGCAGTATGAAAAATAATGTATTGTATTGTATCTTATTACAGGTCTCCTCCCAGCATTGGATGAACTTTGGATCCTCCTGGATAAAGCATTTCACCCGATAAACGACCTCATACTTTAGGGGGCAATTGTTATAAACATTTTTGTGCCTTACAGCATTGAGCATGAAATGTCCATAATCTAAGGGATCCAAAGTCCCTAAACATGTTGTTCCTACCCCTGGAGGAACAAGGCTAACAAACCACAGCAATTCATAGAAGTTCTCCACCAGAAACTGCTCAAAAACAAGTCAATTCAGGATCAATTCAGTGGCTCCACTAGCTGTCTGCGCTGAATGTCAAAGCCAACACTGGCTACCTGCGCTGAGCGAGAGTTGACATGTGGCAAGTTCATTCCACAAGGTGTCAAAACCCAGGAAGCTTCCAAAATGACACTTGCCTTAGGGAATTCGACTATGATGAGTAAGAGGTTCCAAATCTCCAAGTGGAAGCAAGAACCTCCAAGTGGAATCAAGAACTGACAGAGGGAGAGGACACTAGTCAGATCTCAAGCTGACTCATCCTCTCTCCAAACATCTATATATGGATCTCTCCTCCATGAGATCTAGAGGCTGGAATTTTGTTATTGCAAAGAATTGTTGTTGGTTTGAGACTGGAATCATTGGGTGCTTAATGCTTTGAAGGGAGGTGAAGATAGGAATTCCATTTTGCTGGGAAGGAGATGCTGGATTGGAGCCTTTTGGGTTGTATCTCTTCTTGAACCTTGTTATTCATCAATAAAGCTATCTTGGTTTCTCCTATATACTGATGTATCTTTGATGTATGATTGCATTAGTATGTTTAGTTTACTTCTAATCCTGAACTAGTTATGATTATGAATCTATGTCTTTGTGTAGTGTTCTTCTCTTGTGATCTTGCAGAGACCTGTTGAAGCTGGGCGAGCGAGAAGACAAGTAGCTGTGAACTCCCAAAGAGAAGAGAAACCAGATCGAGGGACAAAGGGAAGACACTGGTTAGTCCATCCATCTCTCTTCATTCTTAATTCATAAAGGAAGAATACTAGAATAGTTGTCTCTGTTTGTTGCTAAGGCACTGTCACACCTTAGGTGGATAGGATCGTCCTGCATAAGCATTTTTCCCCACAACACAACGCCCCCCACCCAATAAGCATCAAGGAAGCAGGCAACTATAGTAAATCTAAGGAGAGGAAGGATGGCTCATCCGAAGACTATTTACCCACCCACCCCAATCCCCAGTGAGGAAAGACACATATTTTTGCCAAATCTTTCCATTATTAAGTATTGATATAGTTTCGAAAGCATTCAACCTTGCTCGATGCGGACAAGCGACTACGTGCCTCTCCCCCTTGGTCGAGTGACTACGTGCCTCTCCCCCTTGGTCGAGAGTTCGCTTGCTCACCCTTTTCTTATCTATATTTTAAATCTTTCTCTTAAAAAGAGGCAGTATTGATATGGTTTCGAAAACATTCAACCCTTTCGTCTTTTATTAAGTATGGACATTTCAGTTAAGTATGAATGAAAGTAAGTTCAGAAGGAATGAATAAGGGAATGAGATGACTATTTATTGGACTATTCCATAAACAGATTCTACCAAATTTATCTACACTAATTAGTTTTTATCCATTTCTCTCTTATATTGTAGTAACGCCCTTGATCATGGGTTTTGAAAAATACTTTTCATGTCATTCCCATTTAGGTCCGATTCAGATTCCTCTGCTATTTCCTCTTCTTCCTGAACCTTTCTCTCGGAGTGATAAACAAGATGGTACACCCGAATCGTAGGCTCGACCATAAGGATGCGCAAGCAGGCTCAACTGTTAAGGAGAGGGCCGCCATCACTGAAACTTGTTCGTGACTCCAGTCCTTTTTTATATACGTAATTACGTAATGACTCGATAGCGGTAATTCAACATATTTCATTACGCATGTCTACTGAGCAGCCAATTCTACTTCATATTCGATTCGCGTCATTAGAGACGCTTTAGCAGAAAATGCATATATTATATATGTAATTACGCTTTCTTCATAGGCGTACCTAGATATTTCCTTGACCATGTCTCCCGATCAAGATCAGTACATATAGCGTAAGACGATTTCACATATCGAGGTTGGTATGGGATCGGGTGTGTTTCCCGTTTGAAAATGATGCCCGCCCGGGAAGACATCTCAGATCTTCGTGCCAGCGTTCGCTTTTGGCTATTCCTAAATGGCACGTGTGGATAGCAATGCTACTATGTGCATATGTCATTATGCATTCATTCATTATATATGTCATTACGGTTTAACAAACAATGCATATATTATAGATGTCATTACGCACTCGAATCCAGTCATGATGCGCAAGCAGGCTCAACCATAAGCCCCCCCACCCAATAAGTAAATTGAATACTCAGAGCATCACATTGATTAGGGAACAAAGGTATCATGATTAGTTAGATAGATACTTGTATCACTATTATGAATATGAACCATGCAAGTGGTAGTGACCATTCTTACTTATCACTCTCATAGAGGTGTATTTATTACGATATTACGGAAGATGGATAAGAACCATAGCTTAGCATAACACTTGTATAGGTTGTAAACACTTTTGTACCATATTCTATCTTAATGGGAATTATACTATAACTAGGATCACACATAAGTTGATGTTGGAATACTGTGAATCCCATAAAGGTGACTACTAGCTAAACGCTAGAAGCTTAGTAACACAGGAGACATCATGTTGTTATTACATATGAATAGTACAAGCTTGTAGAGTCCATATTCATTATGGTTATTACTATACCCTTATTTTCATAATCAAGCTTTTTTCAAAATCCTAACCTAAACAGTTCCATTAAGTGAATCAGAACAAGTAAGCATCAGACTAGTAGAATAGAGTAGTCAAGCTTCATGATTAGACTAGTTACAATAGCTCAGGAACCTATAAAATATATATATCAGAGGTATAGTGAGTTTTACAGGTACTTATTGTAAAGAATCTACGCTACTACAGGGAGGATAATAAGAAAAGACAATGGGGACTACAACCCAAACAATGGTCAATCAACAAGGGGAAGAATCTTAATAGGAGATCACATATCTACGTGATACTTGGCCAATACTAACTACTTTGAAAGCAAGCTAAGACTAGGTACTATAGAGACTCTAGGGCAGTAACCAACCTCAGGCTTGTCTCTATAGGCTAGTATGGTACTATGGTACGGTTCAAAGAATGGAGACTATGTAAGGCTAGTCACCCACGTCAAACTACAGCAAGTCGAACGAAAGCAAGTGTCTATCAAATAAATACATCAATATAGATATGGGACTAGAATATATATGTGAGACTCGCATATCTTCAAAATTTCTCTAACTCCATTGGGAGCTGATTTGTGATTGTTGAAAGCTCCATTTGGGTGGGAGTTGATAGAAGTTGGAACAGAGAGTTTTTGCCCCGATTCACTCAATATTTTCAGTCTGCTAAACTGAGAAGAATCTGTATCTATAAGAGGAACCTGGTGGCAACAAGAGCTAGATGTGTTAATAGAGCCCCATGTGGCTGGGTGGGGCATAGATACGCAACTACCAGGGCAAGCTTTCTGGGCAGGTGGAAGAAGGCGGCTACTAGGGCTTGTCTCTTAAGGCTTTCACGGGGTAGCTATTGTTCAAAGAAAGAATGGAGACGTCAAGAAGCTCTAGGCATTTCTTCCAGCTGTTGTTGGTGAATGAAGAAGAAGCTCTTTCAGTGCAGCTTAGTGCATCAAGCTAGTGCTAAGTAGTCAGTACTTGTCAGTGCTTCTTGTCATTTCCGGTCTCATTGCTTTAATAAGCTCCAGTCCATGCCCAGTAGTTGATGCAGCAACTAGTCATTATTGTATTGATAGCCATTGTCAGATCATGGGGCATAGCTGATCATAGAAGATCATAATAGGGCATAGCTAGAAATAGTTATAACAGATCTATACAAATGGATACTGGCATAGAGACGTTTTTGAACCTGTCCGTCATGAACGATTTAATTACACCAGAAAATGCATATATTATATATGTCATTACGCTTTAGCGTCGTATGGGATCGTAGCTTGAATCATCGATCGTACCCGTAATATCGTATACAAATAGAGATGTATCATTATATATGTCATTATGCATTCATTCATTAAATACGTAATTACGCCAACCAACCACTATTACTGATTTGGAAGGGATGGTTGGCTTTCTTTCTAGCTTTCTTTCTGGCTGACTAACTGACTGACAGGAACTTCAATGGCAGAGGTTTTAAGTTGTAGAGTAAGCTCCACTACTTGCTTTAGTCTTAAGCAGTAAGTTCCATGCTCTAATATTGAGATTACTACAAAATGAAATCCTGATCACAGCTCGTTTTTATTCGAAGTTGGTTGTTTCTATGTCAAATGGCATACATATAAATATATACAATGTATGCACGAGTCAATTCTAGTTCAGGTGACCAGTTCAACCCAAGTGCAAAAGACCTATTATAAAAGGAGGAGTCAAACACTGTTTATATCGACTTTGAACCTAACGGAGTTGCCTGTATGACTTAATGGATTGGTATACATAACATATTCTATTATTTATACCGAAATAGTGGTTATACCAGCATGATCGATCATTTATGAGATTCCATTCCAACGTACCTATCCACTTTCAGAGCCAGGCATTTGAGCCTTAGACCACTTGATTCATGAAATGCTTAGGGGGTGGGTTCACTATTGATCCTATCGGGGCCCGGACAGATACAACTGATTTCTTCATACATAAAGCATTGACAGGATATGCCTTGCCCCCTTCCTTAGAGGAAGTAATAACCTACTAGATTCACCGAATTGTCTTCATGTGTTCGGAGATAAAAGACTATCCTTTCCTACCAGCATAGGAATTGGTTTGGAATGCAGCGTCAGAACACAAACATATATAGAGGTAGAGGTAAGCCTCTCCTTTCATCCGTGGTCTATTCACATCTATCAAAGATGGATGCCCCTTCCCCTATTGTCCGCACGCCCTCTCCCCCCCGATGATGGCCTATGGCATTGATGAATGATGCCCTATACAGATATGGCCCTACATGGATATGGGGGCGATTCCACCCACCTCCCTTCCGTTCACATTTCCCCTCCAGCCTATATATATAGAGGGCCTATCAGAGTATAGTATAGACTGCCTGGATCTCTGTAGATGGGATTGGTTGGGGTCGAGGCCCCTACCTATATATATCTAACGAGAGCCTGTGGGCACAGAACCGATATGTTATATAAATTATACAACTAAGTGCCACTTCGCTCATGTAGTCTGGTGGCCATATATATAGGGCGGCACTGAAGTTATATGGCCCTCAGCCCTCACCGTGTGGATATGGCGGGGCTTTGAGCGGAAAAGCGAGATCCACCTGCATTTCATTCTTTTCCCGCCCTAACCCGCCACCTAGAAAGGTGGATGGCTTAAAAGCAGCGAATACCTAGCAGGCTCTATCTATATAGGAAGGAGTAGGAAAAGAATGGAGTAGTGGTGGGCCCATCCATTCAGGGTTGAGAGATCGAGAGGCTCATTCTGTGGGGACAACCCGATATATCAATCATATATAATATAAAGGATCACCAAACTTCCTCTCCTTATCAATCGAGCCCCATGTCGGGTCCTTGCACTAGGAAGCACAAGCCCCTCCGAGACCTTCCTTCTTTCCTTGGAGCTCAGTTGAATCCAGAGAGGGAGGTTTCTCTATTGCATACGGCATTTCATCGGGGCTTAAGAGCCTACCCTTTTAGGTGAAGCACCCCCATCTCCTCTAATAGTGAATTTCCTCTCCTTATCAGTCGAGCCCTGTCGGACCTCTCCCGTTGGTCGAGCCCCTATCGGTCCTCTCCTTATCAGTTGAGCCCTGTCGGACCTCTCCCATTGGTCGAGCCCCTACCGATCCTCTCCTTATCATTCGAGCCCCCTGTCGGGTCCTCATAAAAGCCCAACGATCTCCGAAAGGTTGAGTTAGCGAGGGGATCCACTGAGGACGTAACCCCCCACATAGAGAAATAGAGGGGGAGAGGCGGAAACGATCCACTTTCCCTATCACTTCATTTAAAGGAAAGCTTGCGCGGGTTCAAAATTCAAGCATTTGGGAGGGAAATGCATGGTTGTACAATCTGCTGCACCTCTCAAATAGTTGTTGGTTGAAGGTGTCACTACTGTTGTTGGTAGTCATCGAAGGATATGGGGAAAAATATCCATCATCTCGTTCCTTTGTCGCATGAGGGCTTCCTTGAGCAACGACTTAATGGGATCTCCTACTCTGTCATCTCTCTTTTCTTCTGCCATGTAAGTATGCTTGGGTCGGATATAGTGTTTTTCTCTACGATCAATTAGTTAAAGACCCAACTCTCAATACTCGGACCTCATCAAGAACATGCACCAAGAAACAACAAATGTCAAATTGCTCTGATACAACTGATCTGGATTATCTAGAGAACGAAATTAAGGTAGCAATATCAAATGGAAACACACACAAAGATACTGTAGAGAGCCTCATAGTACAGCAAAACCCAAGTTCTATTAATGATGGAAAAACATTGTCAACTACAAAGCAATACAAACTAGCTAGAATGGTGGTAGCTTATCTCTGAAGATAGATGTATTAGATATGCTCATTTGTAACAAGACACTACAACACGCCAAAAGTGTAACCTACTATTAATATAACTACTATACCTTTGACCAAAAAATATGGAAGGGATTACATTAGGTTTAGGGATGATCAGGCTCAAACTGATGACTTCCACCATGTCAAGGTGACACTCTACCACTGAGCTATATCCCTTCCCTACTCTCATCTGGAAGGAGAACTGACTTATGAATAATAACTTACCAAAGGGTAGAGAGACTCAACACAACTATTCCACTATTTTATCTCGAACAACTTGAAGCCAAACCTTCCTTCTTTTCACACCACTACGAAAAAAAAAATTGGAGCCTATTCTGAGTGAATCCTGTCGAATGTAGTATTTCCTACTGATTCGAATCATAACATATGGTCCCGTAAAATCAGTAATATTTTACCTATCTTGATCAATCAAGTTTTACATGAACTTGAATCAGCATGTTTGATCTGATCTAGCACTAGTGCGTACGGAAAGAAATCAATATTGTTTGGAAGAACAAGGAGAACATGATTGAGTCAAGATTATACAGAGATGATACAAATCAAATTGTCTTGAAAGGTATTGTCTGTTCATATCAAACTTTAAGGAAATCCTATTTCAAGTATCGTGGCATAGGTATAAAGAATGTTCAGAAGACTAGCTCAGTTATTTAATATAATCCAATCACTAGGTAAATAATATCATCCGATCACCAAGCTAGGTACAGAATTGAAGCCAGTCGCTACTGTAGAATGTCCATCCAAGCGAAGGTAGAACGCCTCACCGTCTCAGAGAAATGTTATCCCACTCACTCAGGGAAAGCCAATCTATAGATCTGTCTAACCTATCAATGTTATGGTTTAACTCAAGTGCTATAGGGCCTAGCTGTTCAGTAGGTATTACCAAAATTTCCTTGCCTAAAGACCAGAAGCAGAGCAACAAGCTAATGTGTTATGGTCACACAAACTAAACCTCTGGTCAAATTAGTAGGAAGAACAAACAAGAAAATAATACTATATGTATTGTTAGGAAGATCTAGCTGAGCATTACGGAGATTGTTAGGAAGATGTTGAATGCATTAGTTATTAACCACCAGAGTCGGGATAAGGACAAAACTCTTACTTACCCGGATCATGCCAGACCTATATGCCTTTTAGGTTTAATTCCATACCATGACTCGGATAACCACTTTCTAGCCAGACATCCTTTTAGGAATAAGGATTTGACTAGAGGCTTTGAGGATAAGGACATTACTTATATGCCTTTTAGGTTTAAGTCCAGACATGCTTCGAGGGTGGGATAAGGACTGAGCTTTTTGAGTGGAATAAGGAATGCTACTATTGCTTACATGATTATGCCTCACTTTGAGGGATAAGAAAGAGCATTAGATTCTTTCTTATATCATTAATGCCCATATGATTGCTTCACTCAAACTCAAAGGTTCGAATAGCTCTTGTTCTGGTGCCATGGAAACCCGACATGCCTAAGTGGGAGAGAACCCTGCCAACACATGCCTTCTTATTAGATCTTACTCATCTCCTATCCCACTCTGCGGGGGAGCCACCCAGATTGACCTCAATAAGCTTTTCATCATACAGGCTAGGCTAGGCATGGAAAATAAGCTCCCGTAATTTATTCCTATCCATAATGATACACCTGAAAATACAACATTTTTGCTACTTGACCAACCATCGGGAGAGGCAAGTGTAATAGGTACACCAATCACTAGTAAAAATGAAATAGCAATTAATGCAAACACAGCCGATTGGAAAGAAATAGTCATGGTTGTGATCTTACAACCTCCCAACAGATTAAATAGATTATACCATCCGATCCCCAATTGTCAATTCTAATCAAATGCACTAAAGAAAGGATTTGACCATAAATTGATCGAGCTTTCAAACTTTTTCAATTTGATATTTGAGTGTGAGAGGAGAGGGAAATTCGTTTCTTTTTTTTTCCATTCCAGATGATGAAAAATCATCATATGTCACAGGTATAGTTGGTATCGACCCAACTTTATGCTTATAGTTAGGGATTATACGAAGGGGTGGAATTGAAGTTGTCCCTGGGAGAGATGGCCGAGTGGTTAATGGCTCTGGTCTTGAAAACTGGTATAGATAAAAAAACTATCGAACCAGTCATTGAATCTATTGTTTGGGCCCATAACAAATTGAAGGTTTCTCTTGCTATCTAGCCCAGAGCCTTGAGCATTTTACAGGGACGTGCTGTGGGAGTAGCTCATTACCTTTTGGGTGGAATCGTCACAACATGGGTGTTCTTCCTGGCAAGAATTATTGCAGTAGGATAAAGGCTAGGAGGATTTGAAAAGTATATGGCATCAAGATTTCCAAAGTTCAGCCAAGGCTTGGCCCAGGACCCAACTACTTGTCATATTTGGTTTGGTATTGCAACCGCACATGACTTTGAGAGTCATGATGATATTACTGAAGAACGCCTTTATCATAAAATTTTTGCTTCCCACTTTGGTCAGTTGGTAATAATCTTTCTGTGGACCTCTGGTAATTTGTTCCATGTGGCTTGGCAAGGCAATTTTGAAGCATGGGTACGCGATCCCTTACATGTAAGACCCATTGCTCATGCAATTTTGGATCCTCATTTTGGTCAACCAGCTATAGAAGCCTTTACCCGAGGAGGTGCTCCCGGTCCGGTCAATATTGCTTATTCTGGTGTTTATCAGTGGTGGTATACAATTGGCTTACACACTAACGAATATGTTTATGCTGGAGCTCTTTTCTTGCTATTTCTTTCTGTCATCTTTTTAATAGCGGGTAGGTTACATCTACAACTTAAATGGAGACCAAGTGTTTCATGGTTCAAAAATGCCAAATCCCGTCTCAATCATCATTTGTCAGGACTCTTCGGAGTCAGTTCTCTAGCTTGGACAGGGCATTTAGTTCATGTCACTAATCCTGAATCAAGGGGAGTGCACGTCATATGGGATAATTTTTTGGATGTATTACCGCATCTCGAAGGTTTAGAACCGCTTTTCATAGGTCAGTGGAATCTCTATGCTCAAAATACCATTCTAGTTTTAGAAATTCTAGGTTGTTCTTTCTCTTTATCAAGGAATTTTTTTTGCTCAACTCCTCTAATATTCTAATTGAATTATTTCTAATTCATTTTAGAAAGATCTTCCACTTCCAGGAAGAAAAAGAGCCATAAACTAGAATGGCTCCATATTCTTAGCTCTCAATCTTTGTTGATCTCTTATAGGAATCACATCTTGAAGTTTGCAAGGGTAACTTGGTATATCTACCACATGGTCATTGACCCGGATATGTCCATGATTCACTAATTGTCTAGCTTCAGGAATGGTGGGAGCCATACCCAATCGAAAAAGAATATTATCCAAATGCATTTCAAGTAATTGCAATAGGACCTGACCCATTGAGCCTTTGGCTCTTCTAGCAATATGAACATATTTCAGCAAATGCTCTCAGGCATAACTTGTCTCCATCCGCTTCGTATTAGCTCAGCCCGGAGTTTCCAGTATAGAGATCCTTACCCTATGAGCTACTATAATATATGTTCTCAACTTGATATCTATAAAGATAGATGGATCATCCATATCCAATTTGTTTTCCATCTACCATAGTCATGCATATATTCGGGTAAACCCAATATATATAATCACTATCCCTATATATACTACTAATATATGTATAATGTTATTGAATAGGTGATTCGAGGATTAGATAGGAACTCTGAAAACTCGGGATCGAGTGATCATGCATTTACCTATATTGAATCGGTTCGGTCCAGTTTCATATATCTGTTCCAATACTGAATCTTCAAAACCCTATTTTTTTTTGAAAGGATAATGGATGAAAAATTGTCCCCAATTCATCGTATACCTTTTGATCATATAGGGCGCTCGAAAATGGTCGAAATAGTGAAATAGGAGGATCGCTATGACTATAGCCCTTGGAAAGTCTTCTAAAGGAGAAAAAAATTTATTTGATACTGTGGATGACTGGCTACGCAGAGACCATTTTTTTTTTTGGGTTGGTCCGGTCTATTGCTCTTTCCTTGTGCTTATTTTGCCTTAGGTGGATGGTTCGTGGGTACAACCTTTGTGACTTCATGGTATACTCATGGATTGGCCAGTTCCTATCTGGAAGGTTGTAATTTCCTAACTGTCGCAGTTTCTACTCCTACTAATAGTTAGCACATTCTTTGCTGCTATTATGGGGTCCCGAAGCACAAGGAGATTTTACTCGTTGGTGTCAATTAGGTGGTCTATGGACCTTCATTACTCTTCATGGTGCTTTTGGTCTAATAGGTTTCATGTTATGTCAATTTGAACTTGCTCGATCTGTACAATTGCGACCTTATAATGCAATTGCATTCTCTGCTCCAATTGCTGTCTTTGTTTCTGTATTTTTGATCTATCCATTGGGATAGTCTAGTTGGTTTTTCGCACCTAGTTTTGGTGTAGCAGCTATTTTCCATTTTATCCTCTTCTTTCAAGGTTTTCATAACTGGACCTTAAATCCATTTCATATGATGGGAGTTGCCGGAGTATTGGGTGCTTCTCTTCTATGTGCTATTCATGGTGCTACCGTGGAAATGCTTTATTTGAAGACGGTGATGGTGCAAATACGTTCCGTGCTTTTAACTCGACTCAAGCCGAAGAGACTTATTCCATGGTCACTGCTAACCGCTTCTGGTCCCAGATTTTTGAGGTTGCTTTTTCTAATAAACGTTGGTTACATTTCTTCATGTTATTTGTGCCAGTGACCAGTTTATGGATGAGTGCCATTGGAGTAGTTGGTCTAGCTCTAAACTTACGTGCCTATGATTTTGTTTCCCAGGAGATCCGTGCAGCAGAAGATCCTAAATCTGAGACTTTCTACCCAAAAAATGTTCTCCTGAACGAAGGTATTCGTGCTAGGATGGCGGCTCAAGATCAGCCTCATGAAAACCTTATATTCCCTGAGGAGGTCCTACCCCGTGGAAATTCTCTTTAATGGAACTATAGCTTTAGCTGGTCGTGATCAAGAAACCACTGGTTTCACTTGGTGGGTCGGTAATGCCCGACTTATCAATTTGTTGGGTAAATTGCTTGGGGCTCATGTGGCTCATGCCGGATTAATTGTATTCTGGGCCGAAGCAATGAACCTATTCGAAGTGGCTCATTTCGTACTGGAAAGACCTATGTATATATTCCTAGAAACTGATCGTTTCATCGGTCAATGCACCTTTAGATGCTTTCACTATCTAAGATATAGGGGTACTATAAGGGATAGGGGTACTATATTAAGAGTTTCTCTATATAGTGCAATATATAAGCTGCATCTAGAGTTGCAAAGGTCAGAGCTTGAATACCGCTCGTAAATAATCCTAGGAACATTACAGGTATAGGAACTATTAAAGGTACTGGAGAAACAAGAACAACAACTGCCAATTCGTCAGCTAATATATTTCCAAAAAGTCGAAAACTAAGTGATAAAGGTTTTGTAAAATCTTCTAAGATGTTAATTGGTAAAAGTATATGGGTTGGTTGAATATATTTACCAAAATAACCTAACCCCTTCTTTGTAAGACCTACATAGAAATATGCTACTGACGTAAGTAAAGCTAGAGCAACCGTAGTATTAATATCATTTGTAGGTGTGGCTAACTCCCCCTAAGGTAATTTTAGAATTCCCCAAGGAAGAAGAGCACCTGACCAGTTAGAAACAAAGATAAATAGAAACATAGTTCCAATAAAGGGAACCTAGGGACCATATTCTTCCTCCCCAATCTGAGTTCTGGTCAAGTCCCGAAAAGATTCGAGAATATATTCAAAAAAAATTTGACCACCAGTAGGAATGGTTTGTGGATCTCGAACAGCTATGGTAGTTGAACCTAATAAGACAGCAATTACAACCCAAGAAGTTATAAGTACCTGTCCATGAACTTGAAACCCCCGTATTTGCCAATAAAAATGTTGACCCACCTCCACACCGGATATCTCATGGATATGATTTAGTGTGCTAATAGGAGATCATACGATATCCATATCCATATTACCCCCTTGTAAAGATGAACTTAAAGGAGAAAAAAAATTATTTTTGTCATGAGAGATTCCTTAATTATTTCACACATCAGAATTTTTGATGTCACGAGATAATAAAAAGGGTATTCCATTAAGAATATTTTTCAATTTGGAGCAACCAACCAAATCAATAAATGAAATTCCCTCTTACGAAATCTTGGATGCAATAGCAGCCAACTGAGTAAATCCTCAGGTCCTCCCCACCCCCTCCCCTTTTTAAAATTTTTTTATTACTTTCTATTAGCCCTTCATATAACTATAATGACCTTAATGCCCTTCCTTCGCAAATTGCTGACGTTAATCTGTTCGGGATCAATTGGATTGAAGCTATACCATCATCATTGGCTGGAATTGGGATATCCATGAGATCTGGATCACAATCTGTATCAACCAAGCAAATTGTCGGAATACCCAAAGTTATACATTCCCCAAGAGCAATGGATTCTTCTTGTTGATCAGTAATTATAGCAATATAATGGATAAAGTGGATATATAACCCCTAGACGGATAAGGTTATAGCCAGTTGTAGCCACTTGTCATAGTCAATGATAGGTGGTGGTAGTTATTTCCAATAGGGTTATCCAGAAGTCCTAGCCCATAGTCAGGTGTAGTAGCTTATAGTAAGTTGTCACTGCTGGTTGTCATAGTAATAAGGTCGCCGATAGCTGGGAGTCATTACATGAAGTAAGGTTCATTGCCTAAAGGTCATAGAAAATAGCTGGGAGTCATTTTCAGTTGTCATTGTCGAGAGTCATAGCTGATAGCCGGTTGGTTCTCTTTGCCTGATGGTGGTGGTTAGTGCTGCTCATAATCGCTAGTCGTTGAATGAAGGTACTTTTTGATACCCATAATTTCCAGTAGCACTCTTTTCTCATTACCCTTAGTCACTACTCCTTGACAGGAGGTAGTACTAGTCATACTACCTGAACCAACTGATTAGAAACCTACCCAATGACACTGAACGCTATGGAACACTCGTTCCTACCTAGAGATTGGTGCATGATATTACGAAGAAGCATTACATACGTTGATTCACCAGTTTGGGATCATACGCAATGGGAAGGTTACTCAGGAAGGGTTATTGATACTTTCAGGTTAGGGAGGTTGGTTGAGCCATTCACACGCTGGTCTGGTAAGGAAGGTTAGTGTCTCTTTCATGTAGTTCAGGTTGAGCCACCATTCACGCTAGTCAGGGAGTCAGTATGGGATGTTAGTTAGGTAGTCCCAGTTTGAGGTGCACCAATTAACTTATTCTACACCCAGTACATGTTTATGAGAGATTTGTACCCATGGTTTCAATACTTTACCGAATGAGAGGTTTACCGTACGGTCTCCATATCTGATAAAGCTCAGGAGGAAGTTGTGATGCAGGACATATAAAGACCAAAACCATAGAAGAAACCCAAACCCACATAATAACACTGAAGAAATGACATAAAAATGAAGTAAAGGGAAGAACGAAGAAGTGAAGTGTCGATGCATAGGATCTGTTGGATTACCTAGATCAATGGACAATATTGGTTGCAATAAGTGGCCAGGATCAAGTTGCATAGAATGTAGTCAAGAAATGAATGGTGGATATCAAACCCAAGTTCTTGTGGAAGGTGAATCACGGAAATTGATTTGGATTGTCAGATCAACAGATCCATTAGATTGACAGATATTAATGGCGGAAGAAGAATGATGGAGGAATAGATCTGGAATGTCAGATCGACAGATTTGTTAGATCAATGGTGATCAACAACTACAGGGGTAGTAGAGTACGAGTTTCCTTGATCGTGGTCGAAGTCCCGCACTCACTCCTAGCCATCGATCTCATATTCAACCATTTATATCACAGTCAACTGCGGGGGTTAAGGCCATTTTAAACTGTGTGCTAGTTGAAGTTTCATTGGTTGTAGATTGATGGCCTCTTATATCCAACGAATATCAGGTCATAAAGTGATCAGATGTTAATTTCAAAACCGCACCCGAACATTTATAGGTCAAGGATTTATATTCCTTATCGGCTCCGTAAGAGTGGGTAATCCTTGTAAAAGTGCCTTACTTGATATTGATGTTAACTGTTGAATCAAGTGTGCTTTGATCAATGGTGGGGGATCGTCAATTAGTTTCGCATCGCAATATTTAATGAGTGGATGAACCTTGGCCTTAAGAAAATGAGATTTACAATGTGTGATGCTTGGGTGTACCATCAACCATCGGATTGAATGGTGAGATCAACGGCGGAGATTGAAGCTAATAAGGCTTGGACCTGAGCAGACCCGAGAAGTTTATCAACATGAGTTCAGTGATTTGAGTTCCGATGGATGAATGGATTTAAGTGGCAATATGACACGACAACTGTTGATCTGATGGAGTGAAATCAATGGTGGAGGATGAATGCGATAAAGGTAGAGCATCGGAAAATGTGAAAAGGCCGTGGATTGGTTGAAAGGTAAGGTTTATGTGTGTTTATCTGTATTTCTATTATATAAGAATTATAATAGAAATAGAGCAGATAAAGGTTTTATGTGTTAAGATAGAATATAACAAAAGTTAAGAGTGGGGTTTGGTTAATATGCGCAGGGTATAAAATTAACCAAAGTTTATGAGGGTGAATAAAGTTCCACTGGAAAGGTTAATGAAGGTTTAGACTATTGAATAGTCAAATATAGTGTTTCCACATAAAACTTAATTAAGAACATTAAACTTCGGTTTAATAAGGTTTTCACCATGGATCAAGTGACTAAGGCCTGGGACCAGTGACATGAAATTTTATTTGCATAATGTGGGTATTGTCGGCTTAGCTCGGCATCAAAAATCCCCACATAAGAGCTTTCACTTCCAAGCTAGGTTATAAGGCATCGTTCAAATAATAGTACACTAAGGAAAGAGGTTGGCAGTGGAGGTGTATATGGGCAATCAAAACCCATTTGAATGTTAAAATCTCTATGTTGCTAGCACTTAGTGATAGGTTACTGACATCGGAGAAACTTAGAAGGTGTAGATCGTCAGATCCTATTCAATGTCCCTTATGAAAATCTTAGGAAGAGTCTCATTCTCACCTAATTTTGAGATTCAGTTATATATCTTATGTCTTTGGGATTATGTGAAGATATTTTAATCCACAGTCAAGGTGGATTGGATCAACTCTCCTTGATGAATTTAGAATATGGTGGTCTGATGAATAGTTTTCTTACTTCAAAGGTATTCCTTTCATTCCTAATGCTTATGTTTGGTAATCTAGAAATCTTATGGTTTTTTAGAAAATGTTCATCCCCTCATCTATAAGTGCCACAAAGGTGACTTTTGTGGCTTAGGAAATCAAGGAATACCCTCATATTCTCAAGAAAAGTATTGTGTGTATGCTTGAAATTATTTTTGTTTCTCCTTAGGAATTTTTGATGGTGCTAACTAAGGGCATCCTCTATGGTGCAGTGTTCGAGTAGTCTTGTACTTAAGTCACTACCATTTATTATATTTATGATATTTCCTTGATAAGTGGTCAAATAATAAATTGGAGTCACTACCATTTATTATATGTATGATATTTCCTTGACAGGTGGTCAAATAATAAATTGGATTTTGTAGTCTTATGGATTCTACTAGAAGAAGCCTAGAAAAAAATTGTTGTGAGTCTCCAAGTGATGGGTGATTCAATGTTGGTTATTGATTGGGAAAACTATAGGGTGAGAGTCAACATAATTGGGATAAAAACCTTATTTTTAGACATTACGTTTGTTCAAAGTTATTTTTAGAAAATTAGTGGCTACAATATTTTACATGAGCTCAACATGGAAGAAAAATGTCTATCCAAGGAAGCTCTCCAACTTCTAGTAGGCTCAATTGGCCTTAATGAATTTGTAGATGGTGAGGAGATTAAGTTCATGGCATTGAATCTCTCCTTTTAGCTTTCTGATGTCTCTACACACTTTATTTTCGGTTGCAAGTTGGGAAAAATTTATGGACACATGGTTTCACTCCCTTCTGTTTTTGGTAATTGGGTAGTAGGAAAATAGTGAGTGACCTTTGAGTAATTTTTTAGTCTAGAAGGAAGGATAACTCTAGAGAAAAGAAAGATGATACCCAAATTTTGTTTATATCTTTTTCCTCATTAACATATATGATATTTTTCCTTGGAAAAAGAAGTAAAAAATATATATTTTCTTTATCAATATAAATTATTTTTATATTTTACAAGTGAGTGTCTTCAGAATGTGATGCTTTTTTTCCTAAATGCATCAATGCATGTGGGTTTTTGTAACACATTGATTGGAAATTTTTCTATATTCTAAACACCCGATGCTAGAGTATTATTGAGTGTGACAGTAATTCTTGTCGTGAATTAATATTTGATACAAAATGGGAAGAGATGTTAATGAAGTGAATTGATAAAGTTTTATTGGATTTAAAATTAAAATTTTAAATTAAGTAGTATTTTTTTTGTTTTTTATCTTGATATGGCATGGTCTTCTCAATTGCACTAGTGCTCTCAATGTATTTTGGAGCATCATTATGTATTTGTATATTTTTTTAAATAAAAAATGATATTTTAGTATTATATAATATGATGGCCATCAATCTCTGTGATGGTGAAAAATCCAAATTACCCATGTAAGGATTTCCATTTCCACATAGTCACCACCTTTAAAGATTGTAAGGAAAGCATAGATGGTTAGGTTAGTCAGAATTCATGTTAAATGGACAATAGGCACAAACCAATGCAAGATCCTTGGTGGCATACTAATAGGATCATATATCCCATGTTGTTAGAAAGTAGATCGATTTGGCTTAGGAGGAATCTATAGTTGAGTGATTGTTTATTTCTCATGTAGAGGTAGTAGAGAAAGTGGGGTAGTAGATTCCATGGGGGCTTCATTGGGGGAGAAATATCATACCATGGGCATTCATATTGAGGGATATATATTGCGAAAAGATGAGATAATATATTGAGCATATAATAGGGTGTAAAGGGTTTTTATATGTTGTATATAAAAATTCAGTCTCAAAGTTAATGAAAAAATATAAAGGGGTATAAAAAAACGTTAATGAAAAAAATGGATACCTACAATATCTAGTGAAAGTAGGGGTTTCTGAAATTGGGAAGATGTATTGGGTTTGTATTGGTAGGGGGTTAAATAAAGTGACTTTTAGAGGCATTTTCCAATATGTAGTCAAATTATGGGTATTTTTTAGATTGCCTTGAAAACACGCGGTATGTCAAAGGTTCATTGAGTGAAGCCCCCATGGTGGATTTCATGCACTAGGAATACACACTTATGGAGAATTAGTGCATGTAGATAGTGGATATTTACTATTAGAACAAAACCACCATGGGAAACTTTGTAGTAGGGCATAATGAGGTTTAGTAGGAGAAATTCATTAACATGGAATATGGATGCCTTATAGATGCACATTGCAAATCTAAATGAAAATGTCTTATTGATCGCTAAAAAAAAAATCTCACTTGGGGTTCCATAGTAACAATGAGGAGAAATGTGATATAGCACCTACCTAGGTGGACTACCCCGATGTTTGAATCATGTTTATAGTTCTAAGTTATCTAATTTTTTTGTGATTAAGTAGGCATCCCGTAATTGGTAGTAGTTTAAGTCCTATTTCAATTACTAGTTTCTATGATAGGATCAAATTTAATTACTTATATAAATACTATATGAAATTTGGCCACATAAATTTGACAAAAGAATAATGTCTGTGCTACTAGTTTGATTTCTCAAGTGGTATTCTAGTAGTTATAGACTTGTAATAGTTTGCTTGATGTAATATAATTCCTACCTAACTCATAGGAAAAAATAGCAATGGAAATCGATGTGCCTGATTATTTATGCACCAGCGCATTCCTCTTTAAGGTGCACCTAGTTGTGCTTATTATGAGGAAATATTAAAAAAATATCTAAAAAAACCTCTGGTCATGTACATTTTCTAGCTACCTCTAGTGTAAATAAAGATATGATAAATATATTGGGTGAGGTTCTAAAAGAAGCTATGCTACAAGGTTCTCTGCTTGTAGTGGAAGGACATTATAAAAAAATTCAACCAAAGGGTAGGTAAAGGTGGTCTTTTCTTTGCTATCAGGGATAGCTTGAATTTTATTACACCCACTAACCCATTTAATAACTATAAGTATTTCTTTCGTGCAAGGAAATCTAGTACTTGATCAACGAAGGCTATAGGGAAATGTCTTTCTTGGTAGTCTTATTTAACAACCTTTTATTCTACAAAGAAAAACCCTCCATTTTCTATTTATCTTAGCAATGGTAACTAAGGGTGAGATCCAATACTTTTAGAGATAGGATAGATTAATTATGAGTAAAAAAAGATTTTAGGTTCAAGCAAGTGATAATTTTTATGGTTTTGGATGGACATATTTCTACTATTTTCACTATTTTTTGGTCAATTTGTATTGTGTGTAATTTTCTCCATGTTGGTATCCTAAATTGCCCTATTTTCTATCCCATTTCCATCAATATTAACCTCTATTTTATCGTAATAAAAGACCCTTCTTTCTTGCACTAGTACAAGATGGCTACCATTTTCCTGCACATGCTCATATTTTATATTAAGATTTATTACAACACTTTATTAATCTTTCTATATAGATTTCGTGCCTATTTACATATTTCTTGTAACTCCTATTGATTTCCTAAAGTAATCATGGAACTTAGTATTAATGGTGAATGAGTTGACTAGTGCAGGTAGATTCCTGCACTGCTACTGTTCGAGATTTCCAAGAAGTTATCTTTCACAAGGATGGATCTCAATCTTCGACTCCAATTCTAACTATTGATGAACTAAAGTAGGATAATAGGTGGCACACATTTAGGGATTTTTCTCCAAAGTTAGATTATGCCCAAGCAAAGTTATAACCACTCGCCAAAGTTGTAATTTCAATTCTCTAAGTTTGTTCGGCCGAGAGGCCTGAACGAGAATTATCTGTAACTGGTGTAAATGGCCTAGAGCCAAAAATATATATATGATGTAGCTTGTAGATAGGAAGCTAGCGAACCATTGACTATCATTTTGGTTTATGTAATCTGGTTATCGCCTTACTCTGCGACTGGATTGCTCTATAATGTAATTTGACAAATTGAGTAATACAAGGAACCATTATGATTTGCATGTGCAGTGTTTAAATTCATATTTAATGTATCTTTGAAGTGTTGATCTTGTTGAGGAATGAGGTGGCTGGCTATGGCCTAGCCAACCCAGCTCGTTTACCCCTCTCGCTTTCATTATTCAGAAAGACGATGTGGTTATTTCTTTTGCAGCTATGTGATGTAATGGTTTAATCGTTAATCTTTAAATTCCGAATTAAAATATCTTCTATTGCCTATGTGTGAAATGGATCCATGGTTTGAAGAGTAGTTGTGCTTGTTTTACTTATGAAATATCTTTCTTGGATTTCATTTACTCTTTTTTTTTTTGTTTTAATTCACTTTCAAACGGATTGAGCAAGGAACTCTTTCCTGCACCAATGCAGGATGTTACTTGCACCTTGTTTTAGTCATTTGTTGCAGCAAACATTAAAGCACTTACATGAATTTTAATTTCAATTATTTCGCAAGCGAATGAATCATTAATTGTGTTACTGTTTTTGTTATTAAAATTTCACCTCTAAAAGACCTAGAAGTAGTTACCACATTATACCTGCAAAGAATATCATCATTGTGGGAAAAGTACCAACGTTGATTAACACATGCAAAGTACCTAGGCTATTATTCAATTCTTTTAAAGTGCTTTTATTTCATGAAGTTCATTTCCTCTGCAAACTTCAATGAGTTGAAGCATTTCCTTTTTCACAGATAGTTTACTTCAGAATTTCATTTATAGTTGTAACTCTTTTCTAGTACATCTTTTAGCTTTCGAAAGAAATTGGGGAACTAAGTAAAAGGAAATTTGTTTCGGTGTAGGAGCAAGTATCTTGACATAGAAATAGAGTGCTCTAAGCCTTGAAGCTTAGAGCACCTTCACTCAAACATAAATCTTCAGTAAGGATGGTAAAATATACTCTTACATAGAAATACTGTACCTGCAAGCAGATTGCAACAGTGCAAGGACAAGTTGTTTGTGTGAGAGGAATATCAGAAGGAAGACAGGATTCTGCAAGGGCCCACTTGTTAGACTAATTACCATCCATATGAAGATGAACATAGCATTTCATTCTAGCATTTAATATTGTCTCCGTCGTGTGGAGTTTCTTTACTTGATTTACTTGCAAATTGTATTTTACATTCTAGCACTAGAGTTGCCTTGGTGTTAATTGCCTTTTGAATTATTTTCTATATGATCCTACAAGTAATTTCCTTTAAGTGGTATGATTAGCAATAGGAAAAGTTCATACCATTTCTGGCATTACCTGTGCTTCATCTCTAATTTTACAAAACCCCCGGGTTGACAATTAAGTGTTGAGGAGTTTTCTCTAACACAATTCTTGCACCCAACATTTTGGCACCGTTGCCAGGGAGATGATTTGAATTAGTAAGAATTTTCCATTTTTTGCAATAGGGGTAAGTTTGATATTATCTTTTTTTGTAGAGTGCTTCTATTGATTGAATGAATTTATAGGTGCCAATTTAATTTTTAACTTGCAACTTTTATTTGAATTTCATTTTGTCATTTTTTGAAATGAATGCCTAAAAGAGGTAGGGGCCCGAATCCCACTAGGGGCCAAAGAAACATTGACAAATCTGAAACCAAAACTCATATTGGGTCTTCTTTTGTAGGTAGAAAGTCCAAACAACTTCAGACTCGTCACGCAAGAATAGTCCACCTAATCTCTAGTAGTAGCATTTCAGGTGTGATACAACCCATAAAGGGGAATAAGGAGATTGTTGTAATCCATAGTCAGCCTTCTCAGCCTGTTAAGAGCAGTTCATGTGGAAGAAAAACAATGGTAGGTATGGAATACCATGCAGAAGGAAGTGGTGAAAATCAGGTAAATGAGGAACAATCTACTTTTGGATTCCCGATTGTGAATCCTAACATACAAGTGCAAATGAAAAATATTACACCATCATCTCTTCCTTGTTTCTATGGTAAGGTACATGAAGATCCAGACTCTTTCCTATTCAAGATTGATATTTTGTGTAGAAGTTATGATTGCTTATCTTATGCCCAAAAGTTAAAGTTGTTTCCTGCAATTCTCAAGGACACAACACTCCGCTAGTTCATGGGACTAGGAGGAAACACTATAAATAATTGGGAGCAAATGAAGAGAGTGTTTTTATCAAAGTCTCAGGAATATTCTAAAACTAGGGATATTCAAGATGAAATCTTTACTAATGTGCAAAATGATGATGAGATGCTAGAAGACTAATTGGAGAGATTAATGTACATCCTCCAACGGTAAAAACACAAATTTGATCTAAGGACTATTAGAACCTTGTTCTTATGTGGGCTTGTTGATGATGCTAGGAATAATTTAAATCTATTGGGACAAGGGGATATTGCTCAAAAAGCTTTTGATCAAATCTTTGACTCGTGCAAGAAATTCTCGAGCAACCAATATAGATATGGTAAAGGAATTCAGAATAAAAATAGGAAAATCGAATCTACTGATGCTATGATTATCAGATTAGAAAACAAAATGGATAATATGAAAACTGAAATATTGAATAATGTTAGTAAAAAAATAAACTCTTTGAAGTTTCAGCAAAAACTTGTAGAAGAGAAAGACATATTATCTATTTTTTGTCCTAAATGTAGAATAAATCATCCTTTAAGAGAATGTCCTCTAGATATTAAAGAAACTAATAAATGTGAATTTTTTGTAGATAACCATGCTACAGACAAATGTCCCTCCATACCTAGGCTGAAATTTGTACTCGAAGGGGGACAACCTAAAGATTAATCATTGCATGCTATGGGAGCATGAAGGAATTGGCCTCAAGTAAGTGCATGTATGGTTCCTGAACCTCCACCACATTTTTTTTGTTATAATCCACACTGGTTCTCGTATCCCAACTTTGGTCACTCTCAAGATTGGAAACATGGGAATGAATATCAATATGGACAACCCTCCCAATCTTGGCAACAAGGATGGAGAGGGCCAAACCATTCACATCATTTACATAATTCCTAGCATGCACCTATTCAATCATATCCTCCTACATATGCACCTTACCCAATGCCTCAACCATAATTACCTAAGCTGAGTCAACCTATGCCACCATTACATTTACGTTCACTATTTTGACCTTCTCAGCTGCATGTTCAACCTTTACCCAACCCCGATAATAAAGCAGTACAAATTATCCATTTTATGACCCCGCTTTCTTCATCTAGATTTTAGACTATGCCAATTGGAGTTAATGAACTTAATTGAGATAAGGGAAAGTGGTAAATTCAGAAAATCAAAAGTAGCCCATGGTGATTATCGATGAGAAAGGAGAGGAGGAAACTCCTGACCATTCTGAAAAAGATGACACCATTCAACCTATCCTCGTACATTCTGAGCCCTTATGATATTTTCCCAACCAACCTCCCTATCTAGAGAGGTTAGTTGTGGAAAAGAAAGACCCCATTCCTGAGTCTAGCATGGCTTCTGCACTTAGAAACCTTTTCATAAGGGTACCTTTGCTCCAAGCTATTAATGAGATCCCCATTTATACAAAAATCATTAGGGAAATCTATCTCAAGAAGCCAGGAAGGAGAACATTGGAACCCCAAACCATTCAATTTGTTGGTAGAGCAACAACGTTGATGATAGGATGTATGCACCTGGAAAAATATACTAACCCAAGAAACCCTATTGTCTCTATTCATATAGGTGATGTCCTTGTCTCCAATGTACTTATAGGCCTAGGGGCAGCCATTAATGTTATGACCAAGCAAACCATGGATCAACCTGGATTGGTCCATATTTGTCCTACTCCCATTGTGCTTGAATTGACAGATAGATCTAAAATCAAGCTGGAAGGAGTATTGGATGATGTGGTCATTTCCCTAAATTCTTGGGAATATCCTACAGATTTCATTGTTCTTTAGCAAAAGAATCATGTGGGAGGTCATCCCTTGATCTTGGGGCAACCATGGGTTGCTATGGCCGATGCTTATATCAGATGTCGTTCTGGTGATATGTATATTTTCCATAGAGATTCCAGAAAGAAAGACACCTTATGTCCACCTGCTAGATCCATTCAGGAGCTGCAAGACACTTTATGGTTAGACTATAGTAGTGATGAGGAGACCTAGCCTTTTTCCTTGATACATCATAATGTTGAGTCCTCAGAGGAGGGTGAGATTTAAGACTTCCTAAATAATCTAGACACCATGCCCAATTTTGAATCATTGAGTCATACTTTTAGTCTAGATTTTCAGGAAGGATATGACTATCTACCTCCATCATCACCATCTCTAGCGACACCTTTGTGTGCTCTTGAACCTGACACTACACTTGTTGAGATTAGTCTAGGTAAATCCTTGTATATCAGTTTATAGTTGGATCCTTCTCAAAGAGAGTAGCTTGTGAATTTGTTGCGGAACCATCTTGATGCCTTTGCATGGGGTTATGAATATATGAATGGCATCCCTCCTAAAACTTCTACACACCAAATCTATATTCAGGATGGAGCCTGACCTATTCGACAAACCCAAAGGCAAATGAACCCAGCTCTAAGATATATTTTAAAGGAAGAATTGCAAAAACTCTTAGACGTTTATTTTATCTATCCCATTTCTGACAGCGAGTGGGTCTCTCCATTAGTGTTAGTCCCAAAGAAATATGGGAGATGGCACGTTTTTATTGATTATAGAGAATTGAATAAAGCCACTCTCAAAGATTACTTCCCCCTTCCTTTCATCGACCAGGTACTCAATACCCTTGCTGGTAAGAAGTACTTTTCCTTTCTAGATCGCTTTAGCAAATACAACCAGATAAAGATAACATCCAAGGATCAAGACAAAACTACTTCTACATGTCCATGGGGTACATTTTCTTATCGATTGATTCCATTTGGGCTATGTAATGCCCCGGATACCTTCCAAAGGGAAGTCTTGGCTATTTTTGCTGACCTTGAATGCGTAGAAATCTATATGGATGATTTCTCTGTTTTTGTTATTCATTTCAAGAAGCCCTCAAGAATCTAGAAAAAGTGCTTCTGAGCTACCAAGAAGCCCATCTCGCCTTGAGTGACAATAAAAGCAGATTAATTTGCATGGCGGGAGTATCTCTTGGACATCTTATTTCTGAAAAAGGTATCCAGGTTGATAGGTACCCCCATTTTACACCTTTTGGCTAAAGATAGTGAGTTTTCTTGGTCTACAGCTTGCCAACAGTCGTTTGAGGCATGGAAGGAAAAGTTAGCTCAGGCACTAGTTTTGAGATGACCAAACTGGTCCCTTCCATTCCATATTTCCTCTGATGTCTCATATACTGCTATTGGTGTAGCTTTTGGAAAAAAAGAATACAAACAATCTTATGCTATTTATTTCATTAGCAAAAACTTGTCACCTGTTGAACTCAATTATACTATTACTGGGAAATAGTTTTTAGCTATAATTTTTTCTATTAATAAATTCATACATTATATTATAGGATATGAAGTTTTTGTACATAATGACCATTCTACTATAAGATATTTGATGAATAAACCATTAACTAGTAGTAGGGTAACTAGGTGGTTACTATTATTATAGGAATTTAACATTACTATTGTTGATAGACCAGGGAAATCCAATGTAGTAGCAAATTATCTTTCAAGATTAAATAATCCTAGTGAAGCAATTCCTGTTGATGATGATTTTCTTGATGAACATCTTTTTGCTGTGTCAACAAAATCTCTGTGGTTTTCTAACATAGCTAACTATTTAGTCACTGGAAAATTACCACCTCACTTATCCACTCGTGAAAAGCGGAATATCAACCAGAGAATTGCTGCATATTCTTGGATCCAAGGGCACCTCTTTTACATCAGAGAAGATCTCATTATCCGTAGATGTGTAATAGAGGAAAAGGTGTTTGTTATCTTAAAATCTGCCCATGATGAACCTTGTGGAGTTCACTTCCCCGATCAGAAGACTTCATACAAAGTGTTACAAGTTGGCTATTTTTGTCCTTCCTTGTTCAAGGATGCCAAACAATATGTCAAGTGGTGTGATAGCTGTCAGTGAATTGGCCAGCTTAATCAAACCAATGAAATTCCTTTATGCTTGGGTTATGATTGGGCCTTTTGAAAAATGGGTTATTGATTTTGTAGGACCAATAAATTCCTCATCATCAAATAAAAAACATATTTGGTTTGTACAGATTTTTTTACAAATTGCGTAGAAGCTAAATATGTTCCTTTTGCTACTGAAAGAATGGTTGTTGATTTTCTTTTTGCTGAAATCTTTACTAGATTTGGTGTGCCTAGAGAAAGTGTCTCTGACAATGGATCGCAGTTTATTTCTAATATGGTACAGGGTGTGATGGGGCGGTATAAAATACGGCATAGAAGATCTACACCATATTACCTACAAGCCCATGGTCAGTTGGAGTCCACAAACAAGGTAATTGAGTCCATCCTCAAAAAGACATTAAACATGTACAGAAAGGATTGGGCTGACAAATTACCAGAAGCATTATGGGCCTATAGAACCACTTCGATAAATAGCACAGGACACACACCATATGAGCTGATGTATGGGAAACAAGTCCTCTTACTGATAGAATTCCAAATCAATACTTTCAGGACTGCAGTCCAATTGGGGCTAGATCTCTCTGAAGCACACAAAAAGTCCTTCTATAATTAAACGAGTTAGATGAAATCTGAAGGGATGTTGTTCAGCATAACATCTTGGTTCAACAACAGAATAAGAAGTGGCATGACAAGACCACTCAGAAAAATCAGTTCCAACCAGGTGATTGGGTACTCCTTTACGATTCAAGATTCAAACATTTTAAAGGAAAATTCCATACATGCTAGATGGGACCCTATGAGGTGGTCAAAGTGTTTGAAAATGGAGCAGTAGAAATCAAAACTATTGAGGAATGGAATTCTATGTTCCTAGTAAATGCGCATAGATTGAAGGTATATTTTTAGCCACTTACTAAAGGAGATTTTATGAAGCAAGTCCAACAACCATTTGAAAAGGAGTTGGTAGGTGATAATACCGACCTGTTGAAGAATTGATTCCTTCTTGTCCTTATTGAAAGAAATTAATGAAAGAAAAATAAAAAGAAAAAAATGACAAAAATAAAAAGTATAAAAAAGTAAAAATTCCTATAATTGTGAAAATCAGTTGATTGACATGATTGCAGAAGCATCAACCTAAAAACCAACATGCTGGTAGAAAGATAAAGAGTCTAATAAAAAGGGAATTATTACTTGATTTTTAGATATGCTGGCTGCCACCAAGAAGAAGCAAGTTCACGAACCCAAGCACTTACCCAAGTTTGGGGTAATTAACATGGACATTTTTATCCAAGTAAATGCTTACTTCCCGTTGCAGTTATTTTTTTCTTGCACCAGTGCGGGTAGATTTCAAGGTAAAAATATTGTCTTTCTTGTATTTTCCATTTCAAAAATTCCCACTAAGTTTCTTTTATAAATTCCCCATGAATTACCTTCCTTTTCTTCCAAGAAACTACCCTTATCTGATTTCGTAGAATCCCTCTTTTCCCTTGATTTTTTTTCCCACATCCTATTTTGTTTATCCCTCTTGGTGATATTGTTTCTGAAGTCCCTGCTATAATATTTCTTGTCATTCTAAAATTTTTACCCCCTCTACCACTTCTTTATTCCCTCATAAGTTGATTGCAGAATTTGATGCAGTCATTCAGAAGGCATGTCAACAAGCACCAAGGGATGGAAAATATTTTTTTCTTGTATAATGAGGAATTTGTTTAAAAAGAAAGTCCAGCTACAGAAGTATGTCCTATCATATTCTTGTTTGGTAAAAGTCTTTGGTGCAAGCACAACAGTACAAGCAGGTCTGATGCAGAAATTTAGTTGACTGTGAAAGGAATTTACATAGTCCTGAAATGGTTTATCAAAGATTTATGGGCCTATACTTTTTTGGCACATGTGTTGATATGTTATCTCATTCCATGTTGTAATTGATGCTTTGTTTCATTAATTACTAATCTACAAAAAAATCTTTAAAGTGCAAGATGTATAAGGCTGAAATCTAATGTTTTTTTAATAAATGTTGAAATATGTCTGATTGAATTATGATGCTGACTACAGAAGGGCACCACTGTCTGATAACTTGCAGTCACCCTCCTTGCAATTATTTCGCATTACCTGACCATCATTAACCTACCCGTAATCCGATCATTCTAGTCATTGCATTACTTCCACCTATACCGCCACTGCATCTAATCATCATGATTCACCTATAACAAGATGACATGAATCTACAACCAATGTGGAGGGGATTATTCCATCATAGCCGGGTGAGTGGGTCTAAAAATACGGAGGGTGAGGAACCTCCAACATAAAATTCTCGGTGAACGTTGGAGTTACCCTGAAGTTATTTCAAGGATGTGATCAGTGAAGTGGAGGAGGTTCAAAATGGCACCTGTGAGGAGTGAACTTGAACAAACCGCCGAGTACAGGAACAATCTTGCACTATTGCAAGAATCAGGGTTCCTACCATTCCATCAAAAATTTGACGGGTTCGACATGGCCGTAGTGCTAGAATTTGCAAGGACATTCAAAGAAGGCCGAGACAAGGTCGAGTCCTTAAAGTTTAAAATTACTGAAGAGTTCAGTTCATAAGCCACAGGCCGGCCACTTACAAGGGAGTGTTGGCTTAAAAAGGAGTGGTTGGCGATGAAGCATTGGCACTGGTTTGTGGTCGATAAGAAGATTAAGGTCGACTAGAAAAGATGACTTCCACAAACCACCATGGTTAGGAAATGGCGATATTTATTGTTTATATTACAGAATTTTGTCACAGGAGAATGATGCTATACCCTAACATTCTTATACCACCTTCGATTGCTGTCACATTTCGAGGCAGGGAAACTGATTAATTTCCTTCACTTCTTTCTCAAGAGCCTTGAAAAGATGGCGAAAAATGTGTAGAGAGGAAGTGCAAGCCAGGTTGCAAAAAAACTCTGCCATCATGGATTCATTACAATGCTAGTCAAGAAGAAATTAGAGAAGGGAATAATGTGTGAGGCATTTCTGAAAGAATTCTGAGCAAGGGGTGTAGAAGAGCTTGCTAGCACAAGTGCAAGTAAGAAGAGAAAGGCGGAGACATTGTCTCCTAGCAAGTGGAAAAGTAAAGGCTCACTAGTGCAAGAAGAGAAGAGGGCCATTGAAAACACTCCACCTGTAGCAAAGAAAAGGAAAACTAGGACGTCAATGAGGAGGAAAATTGTTAGCCAAGGATCAAACCAATCGAGTTCTCCCATTGTGATTGACGAGTTGCACCAAGTCTCCCCCACAATTCATAATCTCTCGGTGCTCACAGACATACTGGCACACACTGTGGAGGATGAGGAGAATGTAGAAGATGACATTTCGTTGTCAACATTTATCAACAAGCTAGGGAGCAGAAAGACAACGTCAACACCGAACACTGACGAAGTCCAAGCAGAGGAGGATGAAGAGGAACAACATGAAGAGCCTCCTAACAATTTGAGCGAACTAGATGTGGAGACCCTCAATGATTTCGAGGAGCAGGGCACTGAATACCCTGATATTTTTGAAGACCAGTGTACTGAAGACCCTGCGGTTTTTGAAGGTCAGGGCATTGAAGACCCTGTGATTTCTAAAGATTCAAACATTGAAGACCCTGTGGTTTTAAAAGGGAAAGATATTAAATACCTTGTGATGTTCAAAGGGCAGGGTGTTAAAGTCCCGACAATGGTAGAAGAACAGGGAACTAAAACCCCTATTGATTTGGAAGGACAGGGCGTTGAATCCCCTGAGAAACTAGGAGAACAAGGTGTTTAGAGCCCAAAGAAATTAGGTGCATAGGGTACTGAAACCCCTGGCACAGAGATTGGTGAGGGCATCCAAACCCTCAGTGACAACAAAACCCCGAGCATAGAAACCCCCGACAATGTCATAAGGGAGACTTTTGATAGCCTTGACCTTGATGATAACTTCATGGCAGAAAAGGCGTTCACACCCGAAGACCTTAGCATGACATCGTCCACTCTCTTCCTCAATAACAAAATAGTGGACCTGGAACAATAAGTCCATAACCTAGAAGCTTTGAACCAGGTCATGAAAGAGGAGAGTTGGAAGAAATAGAGTGAGGTGGAGTTACTGGTAGAAGTAAAACGGCAGAAGCAGCGGGTAAAGGTATGGAAAAACTGAGCTTCCAGATGCTATAGATGCCTGAAGAAGGTGACTAAGTAGTTGCAAAAAGGCCGAGACAAGAAGCCAAGGATAGTAAAGACATGAATAAACATTCAAGTGTAGAACTAAAGAGCTGGCCATTCATTTTTGAAGGTTTTTTGAAGAGGTAAAATGTTGTGTGAGGACACACAACAAATAAGGGATGGGAGGATGTTGGTATCCTAAATTGCCCTATTTTATATCCCATTTCCATCAATATCAACCTCTATTTTGTCTTAATAAAAGACCTTTCTTTCTTGAACTAGTACAAGATGGTTACACTTTCCCTGCACATGCTCATATTTTATATTAAGATTTATTACAACACTTTATTAATATTTTTATATAGATTTCGTGCCTATTTACATATTTTTTGTAACTCATATTCATATTGATTTTCTAGAGTAGCCATGGAACTTAGTATTAATGATGAATGGGTTGACTAGTGTAGGTAGATTCCTGCACCACAACTATCTGAGATTTCCGAGAAGTTATCTTCCAGAAGGATGGATCTCAATCTTCGACTGCGTGTCTAACGACTGATGAATTCAAGTAGGATAATAGGTGGCGCACATTTAGGGATTTTTCTCTAAAGTTAGGTTACGATCAAGCATATTTATAACCGCTCGCCAAAGTTGTAATTTCGGTTTTATAAGCCTGTTCAACCAAGAGACTTGAACTACAATTATATGTAATTAGTGTAAATGGCCTGGAGACAAAAGGATATATATGATGTAGATCATAGATAGGAAGCTAGCGAACCATTAACTACATTTTTGTTTATGGAATATGTTTATCACCTTGCTCTAGGGCTGGACTGCTCTGTAATGCAATTTCCAAATCAAGTAATACAAGGAACCGTTATGATTTGCATGCGCAACATTTAAATTCATGTTTGATGTATTTTTGAAGTGTTGATCGCTTTTGTTCCTTAGAAGGGGAACGAGGTGGTTGGCTAGGGCCCAACCAACCCAGATTGTTTACCTTTCTCGCTTTCGTTATTCAGAAAGACAGTGTGGTTATTTCTTTTGCAGTTGTGTGATGTAATAGTTTAATCGTTAATCTTTAAGTTCTGAATTAAAATATCTTCTGTTGCCTATGTGTCAAACGGATCCATGGTTTGAATAGTAGTTGTTCTTGTTTTAATTATGATATATCTTTCTTGCATTTCCTTTACTCTTGTTTTTTGTTATAATTCACTTTCAAATGGATTGTGCAAGGAACTCCTTCCTGCACCAGTGCAAGCTATTACTTGCACCCTAGTTTAGTCATTCGTTGAAGCAAACATTTAATCACTTACTTGCATTTTACTTTAAGTTATTTCACAAGAAATGATCCATTAATTGTGTAACTATTTTTGGTATTAAAATTTCATCTCTAAAAGATCTGGAAGCAGTTACCACATTATACTTGCAAAGAATATCATCATTGTGGGAAAAGTACCAACATTGATTAACACATGCAAAGTACTTAAGCTACTATTCAATTCTTTTAAAGCGCTTTTATCGCATGAAGTTTATTTCCTCTGCAATGTTAAATGAGTTGAAGCATTTCCTTTTTAATAGATAGCTTACTTCAAAATTTCGTTTACAATTACAACTATTTTCCATCACATCTTTCATCTTTCAAAAGTAATTTTGGAACTGAGTAAAGGGAACTCTGTTTCGGTGTAAGAGAAAGTATCTTGACACATAAACAGTGTGCTCTAAGGCTTGAATCTTAGAGCACCTTGACTCAGAGATAAGTCTTCAGTAAGGAAGGTCAAATATACTCTTACACAGAAATACTGTACCTGCACTAGTGAAAGCAGATCGCAACAGTGCACAGGTTGTTTGTGTGAGATGAAGATCAAACGGAAGATAATATTCTGCAAGGACCCACTTTTCAAACTATTTACAATCCATTTAAATATGAACAAAGCATTTCATTCCAGCATTTAAGATTGTTTCCATTGTGTGGGATTTCTTTACTTGATTTACTTGCAAATTGTCTTTTCCATTCCAGCACTAGAGTTGTGTTATGAAACCAGCTCACAAAAATATAGAAAAGATAGATCAACACCTTAGAAATAATCCTCTTCGAGGGGGAAACCTCCTTTACATTACACAAATGAAATGATAAGACCTCGTTTCTATATATAGGATTCTAAGGGGTCGTAATATAATCAGAGTCGACATAACAATAATAAAGTAACGGCACAATAATAATAATAGTGGGCTTCTATGGGGCATAATAATAACAATATGGCGACTACATGGGTACAACAATATAATAAGGGGGTTGTAATAATAACAATAAGGGGTTACAATAGTAGTATAGGGGCCTAACATGCCCCTCTCCTTCAAAAACTATTGTCCTCAATACTTGAGTAGTTCTTGATCCTTCTGTATAAAATTCTTGTCCTCCCATGTGGAATATTCAGTGGGTAAGTTCTTCCACTTGATGAGATATTCTAAAATTGATCAATTTCGTCGCTGTCAGGTTCTTGTTTCTATGACTGCTCCATGTTCCAATATGATTTTTCCTTTCTCTTCAATTTTTGGCAGTATTGTTTGAATTGGGATATTCTGCAATTTTTGAATCAGTGGCCACACTCCTTTTTCATTCTTACATTCATCCCTCGCTTTTTTTATCCAATATGGTTGGATAATAGAAATAGCACAAAATAGTGCTTCCACACCCTCATCGTTTCTTGACAATGCATTTGCAACAAAAAATTTCTTCCCTTTTCTGTAGATGACGTCAAAGTCATAATCCAACATATTTGTGACCCATTTTTTCTATTCTTCTAAAGATAATATTCATTCTAAAATGTATTTAAGACTATCATGATCCCTTTTTACCTTGAAGTGTCTTCCCATTGGGTAAGGTCACCATTTCTTAAGTGCATGTAGTATTGCCAACATTTCCTTCTTATAAATAACTTGCTTGAGATGAAGCTGTAAAAATACCCAATCACTTACATCAAAACTTTTTTCACTGCGATGTTGATATACATGTTATTTCATTCAATTCTGCACCAAAGTGGCATTATCCTTTAAAAGTTGGAGAACTTGTTGTTGATGCTCGATGTGATATTTCACTAGAACCTTTTTCTTCTTGATATGTCCTTTTATCCTAAGAATTTGAGGAGTGGTAATTTCTTCCAATGCTTTACAAGATATGGTCGAATTCATTTCTTGATGATCAATGTGATCTTTCACTTCTTGAATATTTTTCTTCTTGATATGTTTGTCTATCTTGATAGTTTGAGGAGTGGTAATTCCAGCCAATGCATTACAAGATATGGTTGGCTTCATTTCTTCTTTCTCGATGTGATATTTCACTTCTTGAACCTTTTTATTCTTGATATGTCCTTCTACCTTAAGAGTTTGAGGAGTGGTAATTCTTGCCAATGCTTTACAAGATATGGTCGGATTCATTTCTTCTTTCTCTAGGGTTGGGTCCTAGAGTATATCCTCTTCTTTTAATGTTTCTTGATCCTTTTCTTCCTCCTCTTCATACTCTATGTAAAATAATTTCTTCTCAACACACTTATGACCTTTAGTGCATTTTCTATCGCAATTGTAACAAAGCCTTTTTTCTCTTTTTTCTTTCAATTGTCGTCCTGTAAACCTTGTAGGTTGTGGAAGGCTAGGAGAAGAAACACTTCCATAATTATAGTTGTGAGTGGTGGGATTCCTTGTTTCCATAATTTCACTTTCAATTTTTCTTGCCCACTTGAATGCCTTCTCTAATGAATTAGTTTCCAAAGACAAACCTCATGTTGAATGTTATACTTTAACGTACCTATGAAGGTATCAATCCTTTGGTTCTCTAGAATATCATTTACCCTTATATTCAATTTTTGAAAGTCATCAATGTGCTCTTCCATTGAACACTTTTGTTTGAGATTTATCAATTGGCTAAAGAAGGTGTTTCTCTTTGTATCCTCATAATGTGCTATCATTTCCTCCATGAAAATTGACCACGTAACAAGTGGTTTACGAGAACAAAGCCCTTTATACCATAAAAATTGATCCGGTTCTAAATATGGAGATGCAATACATACCTTTGTAATAGTTGCACCTCATGTAGATCAAAATATTGCTCCATCTGTAGTATCTAATTTACCGGATCCTTGCCATCAACTTCCTCATATCGCCTTTTCTTGATTTTAGTAGCTCGATCTTGAAATGACTATAACTTTGCAATTTCAGCTCTTCCAGTTCTAAAATTGCAACCTACAGTAGCCCTCTGTGTCCTCTTTCTAATACCACTAATCTGATCAAAATTGGATTCTCCAAGAAAGTGTTATGCACACTCTCCCAAGCTGACCTAATTATCTACCTTTTCAGAATAGCGAACTTGTATGAAGTTCCACGTGTCACTGTTTTCACCTCTGGTTTTGAAAATACACACAAGAAACTACACCCTGTCCTCCTTTTGTAACTCCTTATGAAATTGCAATCTGATGCTCAGAGAGACAGTTATGATGATCTTCCCATGGTTACCTATTTGGAAGGTAATTTGGGGGCTGCCAAAACCCTAACTTCCTCAGACTATATCTCTGAAACTATAGTGAGATAGGATCTAAAATTCGAAGCTGAGGTTTAGAAGGATTTCTTCTCAAATGGGTTTTTGTTTTAGATTTTTCAAATTTGTAGCGAAAGAGTTATAGTGAAAATCCCACGATGACCTATTTTAGTTGAAATTCTAGAGCTTGCAAAAACCCTAACTTCCTCATATCATATATCCAAAAATATAGTGAGAAAATATTTGAAAATCGAACTCGAGATTCAACGTGAGTTCATCTAAAATGGGTTTTTTTTGCTTCTGAAACATCGTAGGAAAAACGTTATAGTGAAAATTCCACGATGACCTATTTGTAGCAGGAAAACCCTAGAATCCAAAGCTCTGATACAAAATGTTATGAATCCATCTCACAAAAAGATAGAAAAGATATACCAATGCCTTAGAAATAAGCCTCTTCAAGGGGAAAACTCCTTTACATTACACAAATGAACAATTCATGGATGATACAAATGACAAGACCTCCTTTCTATGTATAGGAGTCTAAGGGGTCATAATATAATTAGAGCCGATATAACAATAATAATGTAAGGGCACAATAATAACAATAGTGGGCTTCTATGGGGCACAATAATAACAATATGGTGACTACATTGGTAGAAAAATATAGTAAGGGGGTTGTACTAATAACAATATGGGGTTACACTAGTAGTATAGGGGCTTAACAAGTTGCCTTGGTGTTAATTGCCTTTTCAATCACTTTCTATCAGATTCTGCAAAGAATTTCCTTTAAGAAGTAGGATTAGAAATTAGAAAAGTTCATACCATTTTTGGAATTACCTGTGCTTCGTCTCTAAGTTTACGAAACCCCCGGGTTGATAATTAAGTGTTGAGGAGTTTGCTCCAGTGCAATTCCTTCACCCAACACTCCATAAACCCCTTTCTTCATTAGAAAGATATCCTAACTAAGGTAGCTATTCAAATTAAAAAAACCTAAAGTTTTATTATATAAGGATACATGTATTGTACAAAACTGGAAACAAAGGTGTATTCAATATACCTTTTTCTAGCCAAAATTGTCTTAATACTAACGAGAGGATAAATAAATTTCTCTATTGACTCTTATTCATATTCCACTTAGATGGGTAATTTTCCCATAATTGATTGCTAATTATGGGGATATACGAAAAAATATTTTTAGTATTGACCATTGGTAATGGTCACACTTCCTACTCCACATCTAATGTGTATTAATTAATTATTTCCAACCATGGTATTTCCTAGGACAAGAGGGTACCCATTCATTTTATATGTGGGTTCTAAGACAATGAAATCAACAGTATATTTATAGGAATCAAAAGATATTTACACATACTCCAATACTCCCTTAATATTCAATATTGATCTATATACAAATAGGACTATAGTGGATTTATCTTTCATCAATCGTGAGAGTCATAATCTAACCATGGTATGCTTGGTCAAGATATAATGGATTCCCCTATGTTTATCAGTGCATTATAGACCATAATTTTTATGATCTATACATTTACTACATTGTTCCTAGATCCAAATACCTTGGGATAAAAAACTTGCCAAGCGTATGGTTCGCAATTTTTCCTATTATGTTGACTACATGGGAGTTTCTCTTCATCCTTTCATACCTCTTTAGGCATTTTTCCTTGATGAACTACTTATAAATGGAAATATCCTTGATTTCCCATACCTCTTTAGGCATTCTTCCTTGATGAACTACTTATAAATGGAAATATCCTTGATTTCCCATAGGATAGGTATCTTGACACATAAACTCTTAAGCCACTAGAAGTTCATTTTCCATAGAGGTGGAACATTTATTCAGGTTTATTCTTTCGAGATATGATGAGTTTGGTTGACAAATTGTTTTTTGTGGGATGGTATCTTCCATTTTAGAAATTGAATGCTATATTGGATTGGTAGCAATAACCCAATTCATGTGCTAAGGATGGTTTCTTGAAGATATATGGAATGAGATTCATATGATGGTTAATTTTTATATGTTAGTTGCACTTGCATACCATTCAGATGAGGGGCTCATTGTGTATATAGTTATGGTTGACTTCGAGAATATCATATAATGCCTATATATGGGTTTTCTGGTGGAGGAGGAGGAAGTAATGTTTGTTTTTGTTGGTTTTGAGATATCTACAATCTTGGAGGATTGGTATATTGAGGGTTTTGCACTAAAGGAATGTTTTGGAATGTTGGATGAGCGAGGTTGATAGGTTGACTTGGATATTTCCACTAACCTTGCCTAGTTGAAATAAGTGGACAAGATTGGTACGAAGATTGAGAAGATAATTTTATGTTATAAAAACCAAATACTAAGGAGGGTTGTCGTTCATATCCTTCTAAGATGATCTAGGTGCTCTTGGTTTCCTTTAATATATGAATCAGAGTGAGTCCACATTCTCCTAAGCTCCTTGATACGCTTCCTTCAATCTTGGAAAAGAAGGAAATTTCTTAGTTTTATTTGATTCATGAAACATTACAAAATTATATACAACATTAAGTAGAAATAAATTTCTTGGAATCCTCATGGTACACTTGGGGTAAAATATAGCCAAGGCTCTCTCTACTTAAGGTTTCTTCCTTACCTACAAGGTGTCCATGTACATGGCTAGTCATCGTAGAATATTGATTTTTATATCTTATAATAATCCTTCTAACACTGGTTCAATAAGGTTTGTAGGTATGGTCAATGAATTATGGTTTAAATTATGTCACATTAAATTATCAATCTGAGTTTGTAAAGTTATGACCTATACGACAAACTATAGGCTATGATTTTAGCTTCTAATTCTATTGGAAGTAAATCAACATGAAATAAATATCACTCTATGAAAGAAATAGACATATTAGTCTAAGAAGATAAGTTCTTATTCTAATAGATCATTAAAATATAATCTAGGAAAGAAGATAAATATATTCTATGAAAGCATATAAATCTTATCTATGAAAGGATGGAAATTTAATCTAAGAAAGCATATAAGTCTATTCTAAGAAATCATGTAAAATTAATCTATGAAATCATGCACTCTTAATCTAGGAAATTATTCAAAATTAATATATGAAAACATTCAAATTTACTCTAAGAAAGAAGGTAAATTTAGTTTATGAAAGTGTTGAGATGTACCTTCTGTGAAAGCATTCAAGCTTATTCTATAAATTCTTTGTAAATTTTATCTAGAAAATCATGTGAATGAGCATGAAATTAGATCTAATTTTAGTGAATGATTATGAAAATCTAAATTCTTCGATGAATCAATAGAGATGATCTAAATTTGATTTTTTTTCTGTTTTAATTTTTTTTTCAAGGACTTGTTTATGGTCTACAAAGAAACTGAGCAACAATTGCAAAAAAAGGCAATCAAAACAAAGCTTGAAACATAGTACTTAATGTAAAAATAGAGAATCAAAATTTATATGGAAATGAATGGATTACGAGACAATAAGAAATTTATACTACAGAGTAGTTGTTAGGTCCCTATACTACTAGTGTAACCCTTACTGTTATTAGTACAACCCCCTTATTACATTTTTGTGCCTATGTAGCCCCCATATTGTTATTATTGTGCCCTTACATTATTAGTGTTATGTTGGCTCTGATTATACTATGACCCCTTAAGCTCCTATATATAGAAAGGAGATCTTCTCATTTGTATCATCAAAGAATTGTTCATTTGTGTAATGTAAAGGAGGTTTCCCCCTCAAAGAGGCTTATTTCTAAGGCGCTTATCTATCTTTTCTATCTTTTTGTGAGCTGGTTTCATAACATTTGGTATGAGAGCTTTGGATTCTAGGGTTTCACTGCTCCAAACAAGTCATTGTGGAATTTTTGATATAATGTTTTGTCTCGCTATATTTTCGGATTTATGATCTGAGGAAGTTAGCGTTTTTGCAATGCCTAAATCCTATCTCTGTGAAACTTGAATTTACATATTGACAATGCCTTTGTCAAAATATTAGCATATTTCTTATTTGTGGGAATGTACTCAAAAAACATAATCCACCTCAATACACAATCTCTGAGATGATGATATCATATATCAATATGCATGGACCAATCATAGCAAACTAGATTTTTAGGAAGTTTGATACAACTCTAATTATCACAATAAATCACAATTGGATCCATCTTCTCACCAAATAAACCATCCGGGATCTTCCTCATCAAGATGGCTTCACATGCTGCCTAACTGGCACCCATGTAATCTTCCTCTACCGAATTGACTGCAACCGATCTTTGTTTCTTGTTGTACCAAGAGATTGTCTCTGACCCAATACTGAAGATCCCTCTTAATGTGCTCTTCAGGTCCGATGGAATCCTTGCCCAATCTACATCGGTGAAGCCTTGAAACTTCACTCCCTCTATCCATTTGTACCATAATTCATACTGAGAAGTGCCCTTGTGGTATCACTTCGTATAATTTTAACCTTATTTCCTCACTCTTTCTCCACCAATTCTTTAAACTCACAAAACATTTTGAAAGTTTGATCCTTTTTCTGCATGAAAAATATCAAGCATTTTCGAGAAAATTCATTAACAAATATAACATAATACCTGTTTTTGGTCGTGGATGTTGCTGAGAATGGTCCACACACATCTTAATGGACTCGCTCTAGAATATCCTCTGCTCGACTGTCTATATAATGAAAGGAAGACTTGGTGTATTTTCCTAGAGTAAACCCCTTGCATATATCAACTAGCTCAAGTGTACCTTTGGGAAGACAGATAGAGATCTGTTGTAATATATTCAAAGCCCCATGATGCAGGTGGCCCAATCGCCTGTTCTAAAACTTGCCAACGTCTCGGCTCTCCACTCTATCTTATTTTGTTCTCAAAGAAGCACTCTCCTTTACCTCCAACTTATAAATATTCTTCATCTGAATCCCTATATTCTTTACTTGACCCGTGGCTATGTGTTGAAAGAACAACTTTCCTTTCAAGAAGATCACATGAAAGCCTCTATCCTCAAGGATGGAAATAAATACCAAGTTCTTCTTCTGCCCGGGCACATACATAACATTCTTCAAGGTGATTGGAGCCCCATGACTCCTCTGAAAAGTAATCGTTCCCAATTCAGTAACACTATACTTCCCATCGTCACCCATCTCGATATGCATCTTGAGATATTTCTCCTCCACGTCACTAAATAAATCCTTTTCACCAGTCATGTGGAATGAAGCTTCACTGTATAAGTAACATACACTCAACATCTTTTGTGATACCATGCATGCAATGAGGGAAAACTCTAATTCGAATTGAGACACCAAAGCCTCACCCGTTGCTCCTCCTTAGGACTTCTTCTTGGACTTCTTGAGTCGACAATTTGCATCAAAATGGCCCAGCTTGTGACAATGAAACCACTTAAATTTCATCATGTATTTCATCTTACCTCCATGATAAGAATCCAATTTTGAATGAGAATCTTTCCCTTTCCCCTTCTTCGACTTAACCATTAAGGCATGATTCTCTTCATCATCCATCTTTGTTGAAGAGCCATGTTTGTTGTTCCTCCTAATCTCCTCCTACATCAAATCCCACCACAATCGTTCCTAATCCAACAGCTTCTCCCGAACATTGACAGAGTCCTGATAATTATGCCAACTCTTTGGGAGCCCTAGAAGAGTAAGACTCACTAGATCATCCTCGGCAACCATGATTCCAACACTTCCAAGTTCATCACGACATTGAGTGAACTTGGTCAAGTATTTTTGAATAGTCTCTCCTTTCTCCATTTTGATTTTTCGCAGTTTGTCCTTCAATGCCAGTTTCCTTTGGTCATGGTTGTCCTGATACAAGGCCATCAATGTTTTCCACATAGCGTATGGAGTTTACTTTCCATTTAGACTCAAGATAATGTGGTCTCAAACTCCCTCAAGGATTATCTGCCTCGCTTTCGGCACACACTTCTTCCGTTCGGCCAAATTTTGTGCATCTAATGTTCTTGGCTTAGGAATTTCTTGATCAACGAATCATTTCAAGCCATTATCCTCTAGCACAGCCTCTATCTTGTCCCTCCAGGCTATAAAATTCAAGTTTCCTTCCAAGACATACTCGAGCCACAAACTGTAGAACGCCATGAGCCGATCTAGAAGTATGTATTGAAAATTCAAATTTCACCTGTAACCCAAAAATAAAAACTTCGAAATCTCATCTAGCATATTATTCTTAGCTCTGATATCATGTAGAAAATCCTATAGATTCACAAGCTCATGCATTTTACTGAAGAACAGGACAAGAATCTACTTCTACTTTCAACTAGCGAAAGCCAATAGATCGATGAAAAGAATATGAACAAGAAGAAGACACAACATGTATCTAGGGAAAGCCAATGCTCAAAACCCCTCTATCTGTCTTGCATATCAGAAATATGAGTGAAAATACAAAGCTTGTTTTCACCAGAGCAATTCCGTACAAGTATGCTCAACTCTCTCAGCTCAAAAGCTAGCTCAAGCCAAATCCTTAGCCTATTTAGCAGCTCTCAAAGCCTCGAATCTCTTGCATAATTCCTAGGATGAATAGCCTGTATTTAAAGGGAATTCATCCTTCCAAAACCGTGTAATCTAAAGATATGTTCTTCTCTATTTACATGCATGATCTATACAACTCAGTAAATCACACAACTCATAGTATATTGTCCCTGCACTCTAGTCTCAACTGGGTCTTTTTAAGAATTGACATGCATGAATTTCTGATGAGGGAATCTTCAGTTAACTACAGTGACACTTGTGGATGCACTAGTGCACCAACTGACTGTTAACTCTTTATTAGTTCCACAAACAATTTGGAACTAATTTAACTGAACATAACTCAGTACACTCAGTTATCTAATTTACAACTCAATTTAGACTCATATTGGACCCCTAAAACTTACGGATAACACATACATGCCTCCAGAAAGAATCCCAACTCGAAATTCTTATGCTAATTAAGTTAATTAAACTTAATTAACTATTTACAAGTTGCTATGAGAATAGAATTCGATTTTAATTCTCAGTTTAATTCAAGGACAAACTAAATTGCAATTTCTTGTTGCCATTTCTCAACATAAGTTGTGTATGAGTTCAATGCTATTATGAATTTTTGACAACACACTATGAGATTTTTCTCAAGTTCCATGCTTAATAGTGAGCTTTTGGCAATGCATTATGAGTTTTTTGCTTAATTATGTAATTTTATCCCAATAACATCTCATAAAAAACTTGCAAAGTGTATCTTTGAAAATACAAACATACCACATACTCATCATGTATCCAATCAACCATTATGTTACAAGGAGAGGCCATATCCTTGTGGGTGCCTTCATTTTCGTCAAATGATGCCCAATATGTTAGTGGGAAGCACCACTTCCTTGCGGATGCCCACTATGTTAGTGGGAGGCATCACTCCTTTTTGGATGCCCCTTATCGCAAATCAATAAATCAATTATTGTTTTAATATAACGATTCACTCCCTTACAAATACCCCATTTCAATAACTATAAGGATCTAGGTGGAGGTGGAGTAAGTAGGTTGCCTTATGTTGATTGTCTCATTAACATATGAATAATCAACCATTATGTTAGTAAGAGAAAATCTCACTCCATTATGGATTCACCCATTTTATTGACCATAAACATCATGCCATAGTATAGCTAGAACAAACACATAATTCCTTGTCAATCCCCACTATTTATGAGCACCATTGTAGATTCCCTTTAATAAAGTGTGACTTTCTCTTATATATACTCCCATTTATATAAACATAAAAATCATATATAGTCCCATTTATATAAACATAAAAATCATGGTATATGGGAGAAAAAGGCCTTACTAATTTGTGGAGACTCTAATTTACACAAAAATATAATATATTAAAAATAGAACAAACGCATATTCTCATCATAATATAAGATAATATGAAAAATTACTTAAAATAATCTTAAAAAAAATAAAATATAAATATATATAGTTTAAAAATAGCACCATATAGTTTACTTCTCTATTATTATTATTCTAATTATGGGCATAATGAAATGAAATTAAAATAAATATCATGAACACGCGACGTAACCTGCCGACGGGACATTCACATGCCGGGCCCACATAACCCAGCCTTAACGATATTATAAATACAAAGTTGCAATCACTCGTTTACCACAAACAGATTCTCAACCTTCTCTAGAGTGGAGCGCGTACTCTGCTATCATACCTTCTGATAACCAAGTATTCTCTCCCTAAGAAAACAGTTAGCTTTGGTTTCGAAATGACGAGGAGCAGTGGAAGTATCCTAAACGTGCAGGAAGGATGGGCTATTGTCAACAGGGCCGTGAAAGACAAGAGGTTTGATCTGGAAGAAGGTTGGGCTTTTATTTACAAAGCTATCGTACAGCTGAGTAGCCTGTTGGAAGAAGATGTCAACTTTGAGGTGCGTGTGGACGACAAAATGGCTATTTACACTGTCGTCTACTATATTCGCGAGAAACCGGAACTCTATAATAGATACAGGGATTCCATTAAAGAGTACATAACCTTAACGGTTTCACCGGCTTTGAGGGAACAGACTGATGACCAATTGTTGCCGAGAGAACTTATCAAACGCTGGAAAATTTTCAAGGCCATGCTCCGTTCCATGTTCGCTTTCTTCCAACATTTGGATGTCCGGTATCCCTCCGTTCTTTCAGTCAGAGAAGTTGGAATCGAGTACTTCCGAGACCTTGTTTTTCGGGAAATCCGAATTAATGTGAAGAATGCGGCGATTGTTCTTATTGATGAAGAGCGCGAAGGAGAGCCAAGAGATGAGACCCTTTTGAAAGATATTGTCGCCATTTTTCTGGAGGTTGACATGGATTTCTATACAAATGATTTTGAAGTGGCCATGTTGGAACATACTGCAGATTTCTACTCTCGGAAGGCTTCTTCATGGATTTTAGAAGATTCCTATACGGACTATATGTCAAGGGTGGATGAAGCTTTCATACTCGAGAAGGACAGAGTTGCAAGATATTTGCATAAGAGCAGCGAGCAAAAGGTATTAGAGAATGTAAAGAATGTATTGTTTTCCCATTTGATGACATATCTTCTTGAGGATGAACATTCAAGATGCGCTTCCTTGCTAAGGGAACATAGATATAAAGATATTTTGAGGATGGGGAGGCTATTTGATAGTGTACCTAATGGATGGGAATCAATTGAAAATATTTTTAAGCAGCATGTTATTAGTGAAGTAACATCACCTGTTAAACAAGCTGAAGATGCTGTGCTAAAGCAGAATGCAGGCAGAAGGGATAAAAGTTTATTGTTGCGGGAAGTGTTTGCGTTTGTGAGGAAGGTTATAGAATTACGGGACCAGTATACGAAATATGATGTTGATGTCTTTCAGGAGAATAATATTTTTTCCAGCGTTTTGAAACAAGTATTTGAGGTGTTCTGTAATAAAGGAATTGCAGGAAGTAGCAGTGCTGAGTGGCTGGCTACACTTTGTGATACTGTACTTGAAGAGGATAGCAGCAATGAAACGTTGAGCAGAGACGATGTAATTGAAAATGTGGTGGAATTTGTAGAGTATATCTGGGATAAAGATCGGTTTGTTGAATCCTACGGAGAAAAACTAACTCGTAGAATTCTGCTCGGCAAACGTGCAAATATTGGTTATGTGCAGATCATATTGTCAAAGCTGAAGCAGAAATTTGGTGATCAATTAACGTCAGAGATTGCTGGTATGTTAACGGATTGGACAGGATCCCAGGAGAGACAAAGTAAATTCGATACATATCTTAAAAATAATGGAAATATACATCTGGGAATGGAGTTTACAGCTACAGTGCTGACAACTAGATTTTGGCCAACATACAAGTGCCCTCACATTAATTTACCTCCAGAGATGGTTGGATGTGTTGAAGCATTTACAGACTATTATTCCGCAGAAGCCCAACATCAAAAACTTAAATGGATATATTCCTTGGGATCCTGTACTATAATTGGTAAGTTTGATAGAACATCAATAAAACTGATAGCAACAACTTGCCAAACAGCAATATTATTGTTGTTCAATGCCTCTGAAAAGTTGAGTTATTCCAACATCAAAAAGCACTTGAATTTGGCAGAGGAAGAAATTGATGGACTTCTATATTCACTGGCCTGTGACAAGTACAAAATTCTTCTCAAGGTTCCAGATACAACCACGGTAACTGCATCAGATGACTTCAAAATCAATTTTAATTTTACAGATAAAAAAGGGAAGATAAAACTTCCAATGCCACTGCTGAGCGACAAGAAAAAATCATCATCGGAGGAGGATATTCATAAGGACAGACGTTTTGTTATTGATGCATCGATAGTACGCATTATGAAGGCAAAAAAGGCTTTACAATACAAAATACTTGTGAGTGAATGTGCTCAGGAACTTGAAGGGCTATTCAAGGTAGATTTCATGCAAATTAAAAGGCGGATTGAAGATTTGGTTAAAAGGGAGTTCTTAGAACGAGACAAAAAAGAGGTGGATTTGTTAAGATATATACCTTGAAGAAGCCTATGAAGATAGCACGGAAAGGTGTTGAATGCGTTGGTTTTGCGTTTTCACTCTGTTGTTCTTTATTTTCGTATCATTTAATGTATCATTTAAACTAGATTGGATATCTTTCAGGAAGAAAAGAAGTGGTATCAATGTCCATTCTTGGGTTGAGAGAAAGTTTTTTGTTCCATTTTATTTATCATATTTTATTTTGGAGGATCTGTACAAGGAAATTCAAAATTGTTGTAAATAGGTATTTGGGAAGTTTCATGGAAGTTATAATAATTTTGAGAATATAAATTTTGTGGAACATTTTTTGGTATCATATTTATTATTCTATGTAGTGTATTGTACTAAGAATAGTGTCATTAGAGATATTGTGGTATTTTATATGTTTTGTTATAATAGCTATTTCTAGAACTATTGTAGAAGTTATATACACTTCAATTTCAGCCCACAATCATTATTATGTTTTTTGTGGACATTTTTCTCTGTGTATATTATTTCCAAATTAGGGTTGTAGCATTGTATATGACTAATATTGATAAATTTATGTCATTTTAATGTCACAACCTCAAAACTATAGTTAAGCAAGGGACTTCTATTAAACATAATATTCTCAAGTTTCTATTTTGAAATCCTAGATTTCCTACTTATAGTGGGAGATAACATTCAACATGGATATATTATCTTAGTTCATTGAAGTGTACATAGGTTTATATTCAACTTATGTGGAAGAATCCTACCCTATAAGATTTTAAGTATGAAGAAAATCGCAAGAGATTGTTACTTCAAGTTCAAGGAATTCTAATGCTCATTAATGTGATTCAATTGTTGAAGTAGTCTAGACAAAAGTACTACTTTTAGATAGTCAAGAATAAGAATACATGAAGCACCTTAAGGAATGTTAAAAAAGGGAGAGAGAACATACAATACACCATGAAACTAATCACGAGAACATTGATAAGAAAAATAGACTACATCACAAATTTATGAAAATAGACAGATAAATTTGAGAAGGATTCCATTAACAATAATTACATAGTGTGGCCAATTTAGAGAAATCTCCTTCTAAATGTTAAATAGGGTTGTAGATTCTTTAAGCCGAATAGTGTGGATATTTTCAATTGTCCCTATAAAGATAGATTTAGAGGTTGCTACTCGATTACATGTTCATGGTGATTAGTACAAGTAGGTTATATCGGAGTTATAGGAGAAAAAAATTAGGATTTCGGAGTATGAAGGATATACATTAGATAGTGATGGTTTACTACAATTTCACGGAAGGATTTGCGTGCCATTGAATTAAGAAGTACTTCAATTGATTTTCAGTGAAGCTCATCGAGCCATATACATGTCACATCATATTGTAAGAAGATGTGTGCAGAATTGAAATAAATATTTTTTTGGAAAGGGATGAAAAAGGATATCATGAATTTTATGACAAGGTGAATATAGTGTTACCAAGTAAATGTTGAACTTAGACATCTTCCATGACTATTGCAAGTTCATGCAATACCATAATCAAAATGGGAGGTTATTTTGTTGGACATCATTATGGGGCTACTAATGAAAACAAAGAACCATGATTCTATTTTTTGTGAGGGATAGATTGACCAAAAGTGCTAAATCACACTAGAATATTTTGTATTGGTTCCCTTGAGGCCTTGTAGACCCCACTAAAGTTTAGCACAACTTATTATCCCAAAATAAATGGAAAAATGGAGAGACTAAGAAAACCATAGAAGAAATGTTCGACATGTATGTAATGGATTAACAAAGAATATGGAAATAGTTTTTAGCAATGGTGGAATTTGTATACAACAAAAACTACCATAGTCCCATTAAAAAGGTATCATTTGAGGTCCTCCATGGAAGATATAATGCTCCCTCTCATCACCTTGGAATTCTCCAAGCTCATGGAAGGTGTTACTTTTAGCTAACCTAAACTCCATGGTCTCATTATGAAAATGGGATTACACAATTTCTTATTTTATAAACTTGTTGGAATTAACTTTATATAACAACATTGCATCGTGCTCATTAACTTTCTAGTGATATGATTCTTATCTCAATGTGACCTTTGGATGGAGAGATATGCCCCCTAAAAGTATAACTAATTAGGTGATGCCATGTAGCACCCGCGTGGCCATTGAGCCCTTCATAGCTTGAATCCCTCATGCAATTGGCCAATGGTTAAGCCCTTCATAGCTTGAATCCCCTCCATGTGGCCACCTACTTACATTGAAGACCTATATTAATAATGGGTCCCATTTCCTTCTCCATAGAAAATCAGGGTGTAGGTCCATTATTTTTCATTTATGTGACCATGGTCCTTAGCAAAATCGTGTATATGTCATACACAACCCCACCTTTGCATTAATGTGGCGTCCACATTTCTTAATCTCAATGTCATCATTTTTTCCCCATCATGTTGACATCATATTGATGTCACCTTACCCTGTGACATCCTTTCATGGTTCCATGTATCATCAGAAAATCCTCCCCATGACCACCCCAAATGGCCATTTCTACTTATTGTGTAGCACACTAATAAAATGCTACGTTAGATGATTCATGTCCCTCTAGAATCCTCAGGTGGTGTCCACGTAGCCTCACTAATCCCTTGTGGCACCTACGACCTCAGTCTAGTTAGTGGGTCCTGGTAGGCCTTACGCCCTCAACGAAAATCATGGATTTTCTTATATTTAGTTTAAGTGATATTTGATGGTGCAAGATATTTGGGTCATTGCCATAGGGTCATCCAATTCCCGATCCTTGTAAGCCGGTCATAGCCAAGAGGTCATTGCCTAAAGATACATATCCACACATACAAGAGAGAGCTATCACATACTAAAACTGACCTCTATTGAACCATAGAACTCTATACATCGAACTATACCCTTGATATCGACAAAACCATAGACCTCGAACTCTATGGAACCATAAACATCGAACCTTTCCCAAGAACTCGACCTCGATCTCTCTCCCTTGGTGGAGGTTTTCTACTTTTTCGCTATTATATTTGCCATTCAATTTACTTATTGGGTGGGGAGGTGGAAGAGGTTTGGAATATTGAGCAACGCAAGTCATTCATGCATAATTACATATATAATGATATTGATTTATGATATCTCTAATTACCAATTCTAGTTATTTCATCCTGAAATTCTACATCTCACTGAAAACTACTGCAACATATATAATCTATTTGTTTATTTCATTAGGATACGTAAGCAGGCTCGACCATAAGGCTCGTTAGGGGCTCATCCGAGGTTACGAGGTCAAGGGAGAGGTGAAATCGGTCATTTCCCGAGTGAAAGTGACCCAAAAACGACTTTCAAATTGATGGCGGCGATGGCAGCCTATTGTTCTTCAAGTTGATGGCGGTGGTCGAGTCATGCTTACGCATGATGGCGGCTTTTCTGGCACTTATTTGGTGGGGGGGCCCAAAAGATAGTTGTTCCTCTCCCTCCCATATGAATAGTGAGTCCCTACTGGGCCTTTAGTCGAGTCCCTACCAGGCCTAACCATATGAATGGTTAGCGTTAACACTCCTCTCCTGTTGGTCGAGCCCCCTACCAGGTCCTATCCTCACACGTTACCTCACCATGTGATGCCACTATGTAATCCAGAAACTAGCTTTGTACAGGGGAGTTGGGTTGTGAAACTCCGATTGTTGCGACTGACTACTTACTATGGCTGTGGATAAGGGTTCTCCTTGTTTCTTATTCAATCTGTTGGGGTGAGTTTCAAAGTGATAGGTGGATTGGGGAAGCGGTAATGTGCATTAGTGGTCTACCTGCAGTGGGGAAAGCAGGGCTGGGGAAAGCGACTTTCACAGGGCTGGGAGCTCTCCAACCATAAACTAACACTCACAATATCAGCTATGAAATGCACTCTCCTACCTAACAAATGAAATATCTACACTCACACTCACACTGACAGTACAAGTATATATTCTGCATATCCGGTTTACCAAGCAAAGGTAGTAGTGGATTCAGTTGATGAAGCACCACTAATAGCATATCCACTAGTAACAGAGTGAACAGCCGGGGTAGAAAAGTGATGTGGAGTTGAAGATTCAGATCCATAGCCCTTTCGAGAGCCAATGCAGCGGATTGAACAGACCAGTTCTGGTGTATGAAATCTCCTTCAAGATGTCTATCCCTTTAGTTCATATTCTTATTACTATTATGAAGTATCAACCTAATTTTATCCATATCATTCAACCTTCCCGAGCACGGAAACAATCTACTCAACAGTCTTTCCCAAGTAAGCTACTCCCACATAGTAACCTGGTAAGTTTACACCCTCTTTTGGTGGGTCTAGTTGTAACCCCCAATACCGACCCACTTCATTGAGTTTCAGTGTTGTACTTACCATAACCTACCAGGCCATACCCTACAGAAATGCTTATTCATTGACATGAAGCTCCAATAGGGAAGTAAAGGAGTATTAGTTAGACTGTTGCACCCTTACAATCTAGAAATGCTCAATTAGGAATCTTGACAAATCCTTTCCCATAGTATTCTACCCAGGGCACAGGAGCCTCCATAGCTCCCAAACCCCCTCTTCCTTCTAGTCTATCCGGAGGTTTGTCTATTAATTGGGGTTTTAGATTGAAGAAATTCACCACCCCAATGTCAATGTGGTAACACGTAGGTAGCATAGTCACTGGTACCTCCTCTTCCCCCAACTCGCAAGCACCTTTTGTTTTGTCCAATCCTATTGTAACCTAGATAACTATCCCATCTGCTATTATAGTAGGTGAACTTGCTACTTTTGTTGGTCCTTATTCCTCCATTCCTATAGCTACTGCTGCTAGGAATCTTATCGTACCAAGCCTGAGCTAAACCCTACTTATTTCTAGATTGATTTGCTTAATACACACGCCAACATTACGATATTGGAATTGATTCGCCTCTCCCCGCCCCGCTTGCTCGGGCAATCTTTCTCTTATAGACAAAAAGTGGAAGATGTAGACAACACCTTATTATTTACCATCTTCTTCTCTATCCGCCTTCTTATCGTCTAGGTACGGTATCTTCCAAACGGGATAGAATTCTCTGCTTTTATAATCCTTACTGTCTGTTGATCATACTCCCCCTGCAACCATACTTCATCTGTTTGTACTGCGCGCCTCTTTCTTCTGATTGTCTTCCTCTTGTTATAGACATTTTTGTGCCTTACAGCTCCAAGCATGAAATGTCCATAAACCAAGGGCTCCTAAGTCCTTAAAAGTGTTGTTATAACTCCTAAAGGAACAAGGTCAACAAATTATAGCTTCTCCCAGAAGTTCTCCACCAGAAACTGCTCAGAACTAGTCAAATCAGGATCATTTTAGCTGCTCCACTAGCTAGCTGCGTTGCAAAGCACACAAATACACTAGCTAGGTGCGTTGCAACGCACCTAAATGCACTACCAGGGCACGTTGAGCGGGAAATGACAAGTGGAAGAGTCATTCCACGAGGTGGAGAGACAATGGAAGCTTCCAGAATCTTCTCCAATGACACTTGCCTCACTGAATTCGACCAGGGATGAGTAAGAGGCTCTCAGTCTCCTAGTGGAAGCAAGAACTGACAGAGAGAAGCCAGTAATCAATTCATGAGCTGACTCATCCTCCTTGCATACATCTATATATGGATCCCTCATCCAAGAGATCTAGAGGCTGGAATATTGTACATTGCAGAGAATTGTTGTTGGTTTTGAGATAGATATCAGAGTATTGGGTGATTTATGCTTTGTTGGAGGTGAAGAAGGGGCTTCTCTGCTGGGAGGTTGATGCTGGATCAGGAATCATCGGTTGTAACTCCTCCTGGACCTTCTTGTTATATCAATAAAACTATTTGAGTTTCTCCTACATGCTTGTGTATCATTGATGTTTGTTACATTTGTATGTTTAGCTTAAATCTGATCCTAAGCTTTTTATGAGTATGAACCCATGTCTTTGTATAGTTTCCTTCTTCTGTGATCTTGCAGGTACTTGGTGAAGCTGGGCAAGTAAGGGAGCAGGTAGCTGGAAGCTGTCAAAGAGGAGAGAGATTGGATCAAAGGACTAGCGCAAGACACAGGTTGGTTCATCCTATTTCTCTTTGTTTATAGTTCATAAAGAAGAATACAAAAGTAGTTTTCTCTGTTTGTTTCTAAGGTCACTGTCACACCTTAGTGGGATAGGGTCGTTCTGAATAGACACTTTTCCCGTTAACAAAATGGCGACTCCGCTGGGGAGCGATCATCTAGTTGGTTTGTTTGTGTTTCTCTTGTTGTTTGTTTCATAAACTTAGAAGTAGCGAATCGAACTGCATTTGCCATTAACAAATGCAAAGTAGACATCTGCTGCTTCAATCCATTCACTGGATCTGTTTATGATTTGAACAAGCTGATTCACAAATGATCTGATTGCCCTTTGTGATAGCTCTTAAACCTTCATTAAATCTACCCTCTGATTGTGCATTACTGATTGCTTTTACTCGGCCAAAAACCATAGATTAAACTGCAAACCGTGACCCAGAACCCGGATAGAATTCTCGTTTCTGCCCCAACGTAGGTATTGTGAAGAGTTCTTGCATTTCAGCGCAGTTCCCGAGAGGGCAACCTGCGTTGCAATCCAGTTTCTCTGTGTAGCAGGTGCATTGATCAGCCTAGCCTTGTGCAGCTGAGGTTCGTTGCTCAATTTTTTCAGTTTTGTCTCTGATTTTTGCAGCCTGTGATCAGTGTGTGTGTCTGTTTAAAAACCCCTTTTCTTTGCTGATATTCCGCCTCAGTTTTATAAAAGAAACTGTAGATGTTTTTGTGTGTTTGTTACGTCATTTACAGTTTTCCATTGCAAAAGTAGACTAGTCATATTGTCATCCTTTGATTTAGATCTGTCGCAAGTGTCAATTTTGATCATAGGAGAAAGTTTATTTGCTGTTGACAGTCGATTATGCTTTTACTTTTTCCTTTGGTTTGAATTTGTGACTTTCTAGTGTCGAAACGAGTGTTTATTTCAAAATCATAAAGTGTCGTAATCGTCTTTACCTTTTGATTTCGAAAAGAAGCTTGTTTGTGTTTTTCACTTGAAAGCGAATTCAGATTTGTACGACAACTTTCTTTTTAGGCATCAATATTAAGAAAGTGAAAAACAAAACACATGCATGTGCATTTGCATATTGACAGTCTGTTTGGCTTGACTTAGGAAAAGTGCATTTACAGTGTGCTCTTTGCTCTTTGCGAAAAGATTGTGTCTTTCTTTTCCCTTGTAGTTAGGATTTTCATTGCTGAAAAGAGATAAAAGTTTGATTATCATCTTTAGATTGCATTTTAGGAATTACATCTACATCTCGTGGTGATCCCAAAAGGAAAACTTCATAAGAAAGATCAACTTAAAATAAATTCAATGAACTTAACAACGCTTTGTAACTTAACGCACAACATTTAGAGGTCTAGGCTAGAGACGTATTCCGGCATCGTAAAACCTGGTAACTGTTGTCCTCACTGATGGTTGGGTGATTCCTCCACTTTGAGACGATAAGTGCTAGTACGGACTTGTTCTCCCACGTACCGTCAAGTATATATTGGGAGACCCCTATAGGCTTAAAACCTTTATCCATAGGAAGCCGTGTCGGCCGCCCTACTGATCGCAATGCACTAAACATAGCATTCAGGAAGATTGACTGCCGTACCGTAAAAAATATTCTGCAGTTTTGCGATTGGTTTGGTACTCCCTCTACCCAGACCTCCAGAGCAGTCCCTTTCGTTCCTTTTCAGACTCCTTAACGGAAAAGGTCCATCTGAGCACTTGTCACTTCAGGCTCATTAAAAATCGAAGGAGACTAGAGTCATCTTTTGTTTTTTCTCGACTCTTTAAAACTGAAAAAACAAGTTGTGTCAAAGTGTGTTAAAATTTATTTTAAACGGAATATTCATACCCTTTTCCTACGTTGATCTTTGGGTTGAGAAAATGGAGCCTACCAACCAAGGAATTCCCCTTGGTGGAAATCCTAGTCCCTTCTCCTCTTGGGGAGATGTTAGTGCACCCCATATGGCCACATTGTCGCTTCCAGGACTAACAATTGGCTTGCCAGTATGGCTCTTCTCAACCAATGTCGTTCAGAACACCACTATTCCTGAACAATCGAATCAGCAAGTAGACGAGTCCAGAGTTGCCCACCAGCCTTCTACTTCCTCTAATTCTTCCTCTCCTCCTTCCTCTTCGCTTGATGGAACTGGTAAAGCTAAAAGCCAAGTTCCTAAGGAGAAGAAGGGAAAGAAGAAGAAAGAGAAAAAGAAGGAGCCAAAGGTGGATGGGGGAAAATAGGTGTCGTCTAACGAAAATCCACACACAGCACCGACCAGGCCTAAATCGCCATGTGTCATTTGCAAAGGAGACCACTTTCACAGAGATTTTCCTTGCATCCCCCAGATACTAAGGGACTGGTCTCCTCGTTTGCACAGTCCGGTGTCATCAACCTCTGGAGATCATGTTGAAAGCACATCGTCAACTAGTGAAAGTGAAGCCCCAGGACAAAAAGGGAAAGCTAGATTTCCTTGTAAACTGTGCAAAGGCGACCATGCCCTCCATCGTTGTCCCTTCTTAGACGAGGCTAAAAGAGTTTTGGATGATCGTCCGGTTTCACCGTTACGACTTCCTCCTGGATATAAAAAACTCTTGCAGAGTCCGTCACTAGTTGAGAACCCAGCTGGCCCGCTCAAGTGGTCGGCTGAAGCGCCTATCATTGAAGATAAACCAACTGAATCCATACCAGACGAAAGTCAAAAGGTCGAGGCGGCAGTTGACCCGGTCTTGCCTTCAGAGGTTTTATCTTCGGATGATACAGTCACTGAAGAGAACAAGGATGACACCGTCCAAATTCTCTTCATCAACACAGACTCCGACGAACATGGGGGCAATCCACCCATTCCTTTACCGCAGGAAGGAAGTTCGTCAGAGCCATACCCGGTCGTCTACTCGGTCCCACCTCCAAGCAACCTAGTTGTCTCCTTCGACTGGAATCAACTAGGCAAACCCCGTTTTCCAGCAAGCATACCATTCTGAATTATTGTTCAAATATATAGAATGGTCATAGCTGGTACCATCATAGATGAGGGGGCTTCTGTGAGTATCCTTTCCTCTATTTATTTGAAAGCGCTTGGTTCACCATCGCTATTGCCTGAGATGAGAAATCTGACAGGATTTGATAAAGGAACCAGTCGACCTTTAGGGATCCTTCCCGATGTGCCCATAACATTGAGAGGGAAGAAAGTTCGCATGAACGTCATGGTCGTTCAAGGACCCTTGGATTATAACCTACTCCTTGGACGAGACTATATTTATTGCATGGGAGCCATCGTCTCCTCACTCTTTAGAGTAATGTGTTTTCCGCACGAAGGAAGAGTGGTCAAGCTCGTGGACCAGCTTTCATTTCCCAGATCACGCATAGCAAATAGTCATATATCATCCCTAAATGGTCTCTTCACGCAAGAAATGTCTTAATTCCCAGTCCGTCCTCCCGATGAGCGCGAGTAATTCGAAGGGATATGACTGAAACCCAGGGGGCATGCGTCCTGGTCTGCTTCGGCAGGAAAACTTCGGGTATAGGGTAGGTTTCCGCGAGAGAATATGACTAGTCTGTACCTCGTCCGTCGGTGGAAGAGGGGTCAGTCTAGAATAAGATTCTCTTGTCAAAGTTATGTGAGTTGGCGGTCGTCGTCGCTCACCTTTGTTTATCTCGGTAGACATCGCCAAAGAAGTGTTTTGTTTGCACCGCGAATAGAGCAATCTTTGGGTAACCTGTAAGAGGTAGGCCTCTCCCGATAGAACAAATGTTTTGTCTGCAAATTGAGGGGTAACCTTGAAACCATATTTTATACCTGGGGGCATGCAAACCTTTTGGAGTGCAAGCGAAGGGCGACTATTTATTTTTTAAATTTTTAGGTCCTCCCTTTAAACCCGTAGGCTAACCCTTTAAACTCGTAGGATTAGTTGTCACCAAACTTGCATAAAGAAAGGATGTGGGGCAAAAATCTAAAAGTTGTCGTTTTTATATGAGACATTCTTATCATATGACTGGATTAATCGAGTAGTTTTAGCATATAGTTCAAGCTCGTTAAAAAATAAACATAAGATCTGAGCAAATGTTTCCACTCGCGTTTAAGCTCGTTAAAAAATGAACTATCCCCTGGTAAATAACCACCGTGAATGAAGCATTTTCAACCATTAAAGCCTTGGTCGTGTTTGCACCGTCACCTCCACTTTTCCATTGGCCGATCATTCACCTCCATTTGATTGTTTACCCATTTTGAGGAACAGCTGCGAAGAGTGATTTCACTAGCCATCCTTGTGACACTGCCATGATTGGAAAATTCCAAACCTTACCTGGAATCAGGTACTACCCATTTTATCACTCGTTCCTCAAAAGACGAGTCTTCTTTAAGCTCTTTTCATCTGACTCGTAAAATATGAAAAGATTGCCGAGTTTTGGCCTTCCAGCTCGTTAAAGCGACAGGAAGTGCTATCCCTCCTCTAGATTTTAATCTTTTTGGACCTGAGGGATTATTACACAAAAAGATTGAGCGCTTGTTTTGTTCGGCTCGTTAAAACTATCGAAAATTCATCCCTTTTGTATTGTTTTATACTTTTTCGGACTTAAGGGATTAGATGACGAAAAAGGAATTCCGGAGTTACCTTTATGTACCTTTTCAGACTCTCTAAAAGTGAAAAGGACCGAGTTATCTTTGTCATTAGACTCGTTAAAAAGATTAAATAGCGACAAACTTGTCTTTAGACGAGAACGAGTTTCACTATCGCTAGGCTCGTTAAAACATAGCGATAGGTTTTCCCGAAGGGAAAATTATAGAACAAGCATATGTTATCCTCCTCAAGCTTGACAAAAATAAAGAGGTACTGGTCAGCAATGACTGGGGAAAAATTGGGAAGAAAACTCAAAGAAACTTTATTGGTAGCAAGTCGCTCCCGTGCCTGATTCGGGTTGGGTTGTTTCATTCACCGGTCACCTCACCATGGTCATGCCATACCCTCCACATTTGGGGTAAATGCTACCAATCCATCACATAAGTGTCGTCGACATGTTCAAGAGAAGTCATCTAGAGAAGTCACCTGTGTCCCATCCACTACCATACATTATACTTCATGCCTTCATGACCACCACCCTGAACCATATATCATCAGATCATTTTCACCTCCATCAAAATCATTTGCTCCGTTCCGTGTCATTGATGTGGGATTCATTAAGGCCCTCATTTGACGTATCGCTTCTTGTCGACATCAGCTCATTATCCAAGAAGTTGATCTAGGAACACCCCATTCAGTACTTTGAAGCTTGCATGCCTCAATGGCAAGTTTCTCACTTCCGGCGACAGGTATACATCAATGACCTTCGACCGAAAGATTTTGCGTAGTGTTCGACGCCAAGTCCTTTATTCACACCACGTGAATTGTACTGCAGTACCTTGAGGGTCATTATCATTATCGGTGATTCCTCTCGCACTTGTTAACAGTTTACATCATTGACTGGTAATCAAGCGATGTCTTTCCATGTTCGACTTCAAAACATTTCTCACATGGATCGACTTGTACTTCGAGTGAAGATCGAACGAGATTGAAGACCCCAGATCTAGTTTCATCCATCCAGGCTGCGATATATATTCAGGAAAAATAAAGACATTGAAATGTACAGCATTGCAGCACAGATAATCGTCCTACCAAAAGGATGATGACTCTATCAGAATCATCAGTCTACGATCAGATGATTGTCTGTCCTATGTACATGAAAATGAATTTATAAAGCTGAGCATGGGAATGCCCGCCTCAGCTAGATCATGAAAACAGTATGAAGTTAATGTATTGTATTGTATCTTATTACAGGTCTCCTCCCAGCATTGAAAGAACTTCGGATCCTCCTAATAAAGCATTTCACCCGATAAACGGTCTCATACTTTAGGGGGCAACTGTTATAGAAATTTTTGTGCCTTACAGCTCCAAGCATGAAATGTCCATAAACCAAGGGCTCCTAAGTCCTTAAAAGTGTTTTTATAACTCCTAAAGGAACAAGGTCAACAAATTACAGCTTCTCCCAGAAGTTCTCCACCAGAAACTGCTCAGAACTAGTCAAATCAGGATCATTTCAGCTGCTCCACTAGCTAGCTGCGTTGCAAAGCACCCAAATACACTAGCTAGGTGCATTTCAACGCACCTAAATGCACTACCAGGGTGCATTGAGCGGGAAATGACAAGTGGCAGAGTCATTCCATGAGGTGGAGAGACAATGGAAGCTTCCAGAATCTTCTCCAATGACACTTGCCTCACTGAATTCGACCAAGGATCAGTAAGAGGCTCTCAGTCTCCAAGTGGAAGCAAGAACTGACAGAGAGAAGCCAGTAATCAATTCATGAGCTGACTCATCCTCCTTGCATACATCTATATATGGATCCCTCATACAAGAGATCCAGAGGCTGGAATATTGTACATTGTAGAGAATTGCTATTGGTTTTGAGATAGATATCAGAGTATTGGGTGATTTATGCTTTGTTGGAGGTGAAGAAGGGGCTTCTCTGCTGGGAGGTTGATGCTGGATCAGGAATCATCGGTTGTAACTCCTCCTGGACCTTCTTGTTATATCAATAAAAATATTTGAGTTTCTCCTCCATGCTTGTGTATCATTGATGTTTGTTACATTTGTATGTTTAGCTTAAATCTGATCCTAAGCTTTTTATGAGTATGAACCCATGTCTTTGTATAGTTTCCTTCTTCTGTGATCTTGCAGGTACATGGTGAAGCTGGGCAAGTAAGGGAACAGGTAGCTGGAAGCTGTCAAAGAGGAGAGAGATTGGATCAAAGGACTAGCGCAAGACACAGGTTGGTTCATCCTATTTCTCTTTGTTTATAGTTCATAAAGAAGAATACAAAAGTAGTTTTCTCTGTTTGTTTCTAAGGTCACTGTCACACCTTAGTGGGATAGGGTCATTCTGAATAGACACTTTTCCCGTTAACACCTCTGTCATCTGTTGCTACGCTGTTTATTGCACCAATCTTCTTATTACTGCGATGTTGTTGCAAGAGGCTTCTTATTACTGCGCTGATACTGCAAGAGTCTTCTTATTACTAGTTAGTTATACTGTCTTGACATTAATTACAACCTTTGTTGAAAAATCACTATTCTTGACATCTATGTTCTTTTTATGAATTACTTGATTGTTTATTACAAGCATTCTCGCTATGCCCTACCCCCTTTATGAATTACCAGATATTTATTACAAGCATTACTGCTATAATCAATTTTAGGAATTGAATTAGTTTCAGAAATGTGAAAAGTAAGGCCCTTTTCTGACTTCATTTCCCATGCGTGACTATAGAGCATTTGCTTGTACCTCTCCCCTTCTCAATTAGCCAGGCCAGCCATTGGTTTTATTGAAATTTGAAAAAAAACGTCCTCTCCCTAGCGGTCGAGCCTGCTTGCGCATCCTCGATCTCCTTTCGTAAATTGAGTTGTTTCACTCCTCGAACTCAACTCTAATAACTATAACTAAACCTAGCCCCAAAAATATTGACTCTTATAACTAAACTCATTAATAGAAGGATTAGCTCTTAGTAATAGAAAGACAAGGCGAAAAAAAAACAACAATGAAGAAAGCAATTCAACAAGTAAATACACAGATAACAGAAATTAGGAGAAAAATAGATCAGAAATATATATAATCGAATCTACCACCGAATCAACCAACATCATCTTAACTTCACTCTTAATCCTTTTCACTTCACTTTACTAAGGGATGGAAAAGAAACAATCGCATAGATAAAAACATAGAAACATCTAAATAGTTGCTCATCACATCAATCAATAGGATACAATAGGAAAACATAGTAGCAGGTTCCCATACACCTAATACATAGCTCATACATCTTTTCCCCAGACCAAAAACCTCATACATAGAGAGAAAACAAAGGACCCGAAGGGCGCTTCTTGTAATCAGGAAGGAATATCTATTTTACGATGTTATCATCAATACAATCAATCAGAAACTATGAAACATAAACTAATAAAATACCAGAAAGAACTATATACAAGCTCTATATGAGATACATATCAACCAACCATACATCAATATTGAATTCATACTAGGTATGGAATTATTCACTCCGCTACCAGCTATGGAATAGTAAGGGGTGTCACTTTCTCTGGAACTAGAAAATATACTGTACCTAGAACCCATTGGGTAAAATGCTACATGTTCTGCTTCTGAAACGAGTGAAACTGAAACTCAATAAGCTATAGACGCTTAAGGATCTGCTACCTCCACCCTAGTTATTGACTAAGATGCTTGTCTATATGGTTTATATACGCGATACCACTAGTTACTATGAGTGTTATCAGATTGTGACTTATCATATTGTGAAATGGAGACCATATTTTGGGGATTAGCACGTGTCCGGAAACGTAGAAGCATCTATGTGGTGCGAGACTACGCTTGTCTCTGTCTTCAATACTGTAGTATAGAAAGGAGAGGCCTGAGTATGCTAAGCAACCACTCATAATCTGGCATGGTACCGAGCAACCCCTATTGGTAATAGGAAGATTGCAATGCAAGATAGAAGGGTGGTCCCAGCCCTAAAGAGAGTAATAACTGCACTGACCTTCAATTGGCTATCGAATAATATATGCCCCTATCGAGCCTTTGCCTTTGCCACTGAGTAAGACTATGTCTTTACCTTTGCTTTATAAGCCTAGCTGCGGTAAAGATTAAAGATTTCCACTTAGACCTTCATTGCTAGGTGAATTATATCTACCACTTAATCTGGAGCTAGGGACTCTACTACCGGATCTGTAGAAAGCTATGGGTCTTAAATAATAAGCTTTGACTCTTATTCCTCTGCTTTTTATGATGGAATCGGATCTTTGTCTTAATCTGGATCTATGACTTCAATTACTTTCATTCGGTCCGATCAACCTTCATAGCCTTTACTACCCTAGCATCCAATGCCTTTGGATTTGATTTATTGCTTGGACTGCATATCGATCTGTTGCTGGGTAAACTCGGTCTCTAATATAATATAAGACTAGTAGTAGTGCTGACGCCTATGCCTTCTCCACTACTAAAATGAGTGCTACTATATATACAACGAGTGGATCTATGAGTAATGGCTTGACATCTGGAAGATCTGAAACTGGAGTAGTATGCTATGGCTCTGAATATGGCTATCAAACTAGAGGATCAACTTCTGCTACCTATGCTTATTCTAGTTATGGATATTCTTCCTATAACCTTTCTCGTGTCTAATGCCTTGTCTGATTACAGACAAGCGATATACATTCCTTCCCGATTACAGGAAGCGCCCTCTGGGTCCTTGCTTCCTCTATTTTTGTTACTACTCCTAGCTATAATGCTTACTCTGTTCCTACTTATGGGTTTGCTACTGGCTCTTCCACTACTACTGATACCTTTACTCTTAGCTATGCTCTTACTTCTCTAGTCTATGCTTTAGCTACCTCTGCCTTTACACCTACCCCTATAACCTATGCTATTGGCTCTATTACTGCTACTGGTACTGATGCTTAAACTAATATCATTGGTGCTACTTCTCTAATTACTGGTGTTACAGGTAGATAAGCTAAGTCAACTCGATCATAATCAAGAGCTTCAACCCTTGCTTCATTCCTTGACACTTATGGATCAATAGGATGACGTACTTATGGTTATGGATATGGGTCTAGATCTTTTTTTAGATTACTATTTATAACTGGAACTGCTACTAGTAATGCACATGCCTTTATTACTATGGGTGCTACGGAAACTACTTCTTTATGCTATGTTACTAGGGACATAGCTATAAGATCTACTACTAGTGCTTTAGCCTTAGCATAAACTCTGCAGGATCTATTTATGGATCATGAGCATAAGATTCTTTATCTAGTTAATATGCTTACTTTGTTCCAGCTACATATGCTTATAGTGCTAGATATGCTGTAGGTTATTCTTTTGGTTCAAATGCACCTACCTATGCCTATGATGGGTAAACAACTGTCTTTCTTTCTGGATATGCTGCTATTAGATCTCGCTCATGATCATCATCAATTTTTTCATCCCTAATCTTGTATTCTACTTATGCCTTTTCTATTTCTGTTTTATATCAGATGCTACCTTTACTCTCGCTACTAGCTTTGCTCCTGTGTCTACTGTTGCTTACTCAACCGCGTCAACTGCTGTTTCATCGACTGAATCTTTCTCCTGTTAATTCGGAATAAATATGCATCTCAGTGAGCACTTGAACTATTCAGCGAGCACTCGACCACCATCAGAATCAATATGCCTCTACACCAGCAAGAGCAAGTAAGAGCACGCCTCATATAGCCCATGCCCCCATTAGCCCGTGATTGCCCATCCCTTTCTTTATTTGAATGAGGCGGCTTTTCAAGCACGCTAGCTAGGGAAGACTACCACTTGGATCTGGCAGAAGACCTATCATTATTGAGAGCCTGATGATGAGTTCTAAGTGGCGGGTACAACCCATAGTTCGGATATTATTGAATCTATCTCATCTACCTTGTGCTCTAGATACGAACTCTTCGATTAAGATCCAACAAGGTAATACCATCTCTATAAAGATGACGAACTGGTCTTCCGTACTATAAAGATAGATCGATTTGAACAAGTCGCACACCGAATAATTACTTACCCTTCTTCCGTGATAAAGTTCCAGCTTGAAATTAAGTTCTAATAACATCAATATAGATACATTTCATTTGATGGGAAACTTTTTTCAGGCCGGCCACAAAAGACACATGAAATTTGCAATGTCGCGGACTCTTTCACTTTTGGTAGGAGTGCTTTGCGAGGTGCTTCTTCAACGGGGTACGGGTCACCATCGACTGCGGGTGAAACTATTGGCTTTGCCTCTAGAGTCTCTACCTTTGTTGCTTTTGGTGCTTCCGCTGGGATCTATATCTATTGCTGGTTCTACCGTAGCTGCTTAAGGGATGCTACAGACTATTGATATGGAACTGATAGATCTGGATCTCGAATTGGCTCTGTTCTTCTTTATATGACCCCTTCTTTCTTTATGGTCGAGCGTGTCCCACCCCCTCAAATCACGCTATTCTCAGATAGAATACGAAGATGTTACATTACGCTTTAGCCTAGCGTGTTACTTACGAGCATGTAAAACCTACTCCACTTCGGCGCTCGCTAGGAAGACACCCAATTTGACCTCTCCTATTGGTTGAGCCATGCTTACGCATCCTCGCTAAAACCCTCGCGTCCTAAAATGATAGATGCCCACCAACCCAAGAGCTAGCAAGCAAAGCAGTACCGGCTATTGGGTTGAACAGCTTCAAATGCCCTCACCATATGAATAGTGAGCGTTCAAACTATTATTCATAGTAGAGAGATTCATATATATAGATTATTTATTTAGATCTTTAGAGATGGATGGCCGGGAGAGAGCAACTCCCCCTAACTTAGCTGATAGAGAGAAACTCCTACTCGCCTATAGAAAGCCACTAACCCAACTCACCACGTCTTATTGAATCATGAAAACTAGCTCTATCCTCACTACTAGCCCTTTACTCATTGAATCATGAAAACTAGCCATATGATCTTCTCTTTGTTCGCCGATATGAAGAGACAAAGCGAGGGACGGAGTCACTCACTATTCCGATGGTGAGGACCGGCAGGATGTGTAGCATGCTCAACTAATAAGGCTGCCATTGGCTCGACTATTAAGGAGAGGCCCGGTAGGGGCTCACCATTCCGATGGTGAGGACCAGCAGGGTGCATAGTATGCTCGACTACTAAGGCCGCCATCGGCTTGACTGTTAAGGAGAGGGATAGAGTCACTCACTCATTCCGATGGGTGAGGATCGGAAGGGTGTGTAGCACGCTCGACTAATAAGGCCGCCATCGGCTCGACTGTTAAGGAGAGGCTCGGTAGGGGCTCACCATTCCGATGGTGAGGGATTTCTTCTCTTAGTTCACCAAGCAGTGAAGAGTAGGGGTCTATCAATGAGATACCTGAAGTATGGGTCTATCAAGAATGAAAGAGGTTCTCCTCCCCTCAGATCTAAATGGGGCAAGCGATCAACCACCAGCAACAGGAAGGAAATTGGTAACGCGAAAGCAAGTAGCAAACCCTCGATAAAACCTTCGCATACAACAGAAACTCTGGCGACATATACTGTCCCACCAGCAGCGTAAGCCCCCTGCGCAGCATCAAAATAGCCAGCAAGCAAGAAGCACGTAAGTAATACTCTATCCCGTATTATCCCAGCAAGCAGTGACCCGCTCAACCTGAAAGCAGATGCTTCCTCCGATCTACAAGCATAGATAAAAGTGATAAAAAGGTTCGTTCGTAGGTCTTGCGCTTCTGAGGGCAAGTAATGTTCACGTGGGAAAGAGAACAGGTGGGTACGTCAAACTCCATCCTGCGCACGTCGAGAATAGTTAACACACTTTGAACAAACTTTCCTGGGTATGGATGAGAGACTGTAAACGCACGAAACCTCCTTTCTTTTGTGTACGGGGTATCACTGGGCACGTCGTGGTATCGAAACTGGTCAGGTATAACACCATCCTGATCACGTATCGGAACTGCCGCTTAACTAATGGACTCTCACTCACTCACCTCACTACTAACTGGTCACGCGGGAAAGATAACAACACACTTCTAAAAACCACCACCACCTTTGCGGGCATGATGAATTGAGAACAGCGTGTATAACCCTTCTATCCTGGTAACTGCAACTGGTAAAGCAGGACCAATTCATCCTTGCACTCGGAAGCGCAAGACCTCCGGACCTTCCTGTGCGCGTCGAACTGGTTTAGTACCTTGATGAGTGGATTTCCCATTGGCCCCCCTAAAGATGATAATTTCATAGATGAAACCGGCGCATGATGAGATGAGGTTTTGTTCAATCTGTTCCAAGCCAATTTCCTGGGTGAAACCCGAGTCAAAAGAGAAACAATCATTCTGTAACCCCCTCCCTCTGGCTGCCCTACTCCCGGGCAAGTATCAAAAAGCAAGCAATCAACATCATCAACATTGATTTCCTTGCCCCACCCATCAGCTATTGACTCCTTACTCTAGCAAATCTCTAGCCGCTACCAGGTTCTATATCCCACGGGTTGTACCAGCTTCGTCAATTTTGAGCATCACGGGTTAAACCAGCTTCTTTTGTTTTTCCCATCATACCTTCCAGCTTCATATTAAAGCCAGCAAGGATCAAGGCGCTCAACCTCCAAATGATTCAATCCCGCTCAACATGAAACATAATGAAATGTAAATGATAAGTACTCAAAAATCCGCTTTAAGCGCCCCGAGAGGAAGCGTAAGCTGGCTCGACTAACAGGAGAGGAATCTCGGACTTTCAAAAGGAGCAATTTCATTAATGAATAATGGTGAATTAGGCTGTTTTAAATAACTGGTATCTAATCCAAGTATCCAAGCTCGAGTATCCAAGCGGCTATAAGCCCAACCGAGCCGGGGAGCCCGTCCAAGTGTGGCCCATCCAAGTATCCAACAAAGTATCAAAGCCGAACCGAGCAGCCCAGCTATGATTGTAATCGACTCTTGGGATCGAGTACCATCATTGACACTGGGTATAAGCGACACCTGGCAATACTAATAAACGTTGTGAAAGGGGCGAGGGAGCCACTACTGAGGAAAGACTGATGAACATGGCATTGATGCTCCATTGATGATGCGAATAGATTGGCCGATGATAGCGATGGCACGCACGGAATGATGTCTATGAAGCGAATGGTTCGGACAGAGAGACACGGTATCCATTTGTTTGCGAGTGGCATGGGGTATGGGTGAATCGGGAATGGGCACATCGAAATAATTGCATTGACTGGCCTTTACCTCGACATGAATTTATAAAGGCCCTCTATCTATATTATAATTCCGGGTTGGGGTACCCATGGTAGCAATGAAAATAGAGCCGAGCCTACCATGAATGAAGCGGATCAAACCGATCCCACTATTAGCTGGGGGGTGCCGCTCTTGCGAAGAATAGAACGGCGCCCTATCTTCCTATCTCCCGATTGAGATTGATTCTTTTGCCCGATTGTTCCGGACTATACTCGACCAGATAGATACAGTGGGTCAATTACTCTATATAGGGGGAAGGGGAGGGGAGGCCGAGGGAGAGGGTCTCGTCTCTTCTCTGCAGATGGAGTTGGGGTCGAGGGTTTACCTTTCAATCACCAATTTATATAGGGGGAGGGGGCTTCTGCCTTTGCCTTACCCTATATACATAACTCTTGCTCGCAGGCACCCAGTGCCATATCCCCATATCCATGATCGGACATAGCCCTATTAGAATATATAGGGAAACTCTTTATTTAGGCACTCGTCCGAGAAGAACAGGTCGAGCCCTAACTGAAGGAACCAGTTTCACTCCCCGACTCAAGAGACCAGTTCAACTCATTAGACGGGTGAGCCCACTGCACCACTGAGGACTAGCGCCTTACCTCTGGACGCCCCTATCTATATATGGCGACCAAACCAGACTATGTAGAGTCGGTAGTCGGCACCAACTATCTATATGGCGCTCCTAGATATATAGGCCAGCGGCGCCCTCCCCTCTATAGATATGGGATATGGGAGATGGGCCCGCCAACTAGAACTGGATATAGCTGTAGCCGCCCTCGGTCCCATCCCAACTTTGGGTCCCCCCCATGTAGATTAGATAATAATATATATCTATATATATATGGCCCGATGTGATGTGGATAATCAATTCATACAGTAGGCACCTGCTGTCCATCGAGTTAGGGGTTAGGCATCCATCGAATAGATAGTCTATCTATCTATAGTCCAGTTCTTAGTTTCTCTATCTGGCTATCGAGAGGAGGGCCCCTATTTATTATATATATGGGACTCAACCGAAGCAACCGACTTCGGCAACCCCCTATCCAATCCCTATATGGGTGATGGGTGACCATATTCGTGTGATGCATCATCCATCAGTTTCCCAATATATAGTGTATAGTCCATAGCCGGGCTCAAGCTCTCGCCATATATATTATAAGGGGTGCCAACTATCGATTCCATATAGGATAGGAACTCTGGCTCCTCTGTCGTCATATATGTATATAGGGAGGGTGCCGACTGGACTAGAGATGAGTAGGCAGGGCTTACTTTACTAATTATCGGTAGCTATCTATATAGGGCAGTCCCCCTCTGGAAAAACTTCATAAGCTTAGTTATTACTCCGTCGGGCAAACATAGCATGGATATAGGGCCGCTTAGTATCCCTCCAGTCGAAGCTACTCATTTCACGTCTCCGAGCACACCTCCCCCTGTCCCATAGTTATAGTTGGGGTGGACTGATCAAATACGTGATCGTGATACCCTCGACCGACTCCCGACTAACTATGAGCTAGTGCTAGTCGGCCTCGATTGAACACCGAACGAACACTGAACACTGGAGAGCCCATCGCTGGAATGCGCAAATATGGAGCGGGGACTAAGAACTATGTCCCGTATATAGATAGGGGTTGGCCGAGTGGCGGCTATATAGAGATAGAGATAGAGTCGGGGGCCCTCTCCCGACGGCCTCGACGGATGTTTCCCCGCATTCGACCAGCATGAACCCTTGGAACCGGAAGGAGTAGATTCATTTACCATCCCCTAGTGATTGACGTTGGGATCTCGCGCTCATTAAGCATTTTCGTGTTTCCCGATCCACCTTGAGCCCTACTCTCAACTATGGATGGAAAGGGGTGGGGCTCGCCCTGTATGCCCAACACTGACTACCTTCAATAGCTTAGGCGTTCGACATTGGGCCCACCTTCTCGAATTACACCATCCTTGCACTAGGAAGCACAAGACCCTCCGGGACCTTGCTTTCATTTCAAGATCCTTGCATTAGGAAGCGCAAGCCCCCCCGAGACCTTGCTTTCAATGCTTAGCCCAGCTGCCAGGTTGAGTGAAGACCAACCCTATTATATCTTATATTCATGTGAAAGCTTTATCTGGATGTTGTAAAGATGCTGTAAAGAGAGCTTGCCGGCTTGCTCATTACCCACTAAATCAAAGCCATAACGGGTGTGAAACCCGGTCCCGCTGGCAAATGTGGAAGGAAGTAAAGAAGGAGGAGCCCTATGAAGAGGAACACTTGAACTGGAAACTGGGTATATATTCCCCTGCGAGCCAGCCCGTTGGGTGCTGAACCCGAGTGCGTCAAGCCAGCCTGTGTGTTCTTTTAATGACTCTTACCTTGCTAGTCTGTCTGGGAAGTCAATCCCCAGGTCATAATGGGAAACAACCCAGTGGTATGTACCTGGAGTTCTAAGTGCGGCCTTGGCCTCCCCACCTTCTCCTGTGGGAGCCTTCTGACTCATTAGATACCTGTGAAAGCATAAAGCAGGCATAGGGGTAATCCCTCCCATTTAGGCCTTTTGATTTATTCCCCTCAAAGCGTAGGTGTTATCATACTAAGGGCAAGGAAATTGGCTATTGGCAGGCATAGAAGTAAGGATCGTGGCAGGGTTCCTTTTGAAATACACTTCTGACCCAATTAGTGTGGGAGTGACTGTGTAGGCTTTCAATTACTCAATACCCTTAGCTTCTCTTATTGACCTATAAGGAAGGAGGGTAAGGCCTTATTTACTGACCTTCTTTTCTTTCTTGCACAGGTAGAGCGAGGCGTAAGCTTACCCTGAGAGGGTGGATCGCTACGCTCAATAAACAATTCCTATCGGCTAGGATATTCTCATTGGTATGGGCGGGGACTATCTACTCCCTTTAGAACAAACCACCCCACCGCACCTAACCTGACTAACTACTACCCAAACACAATGAAGATCCCGCATTAAACTACTAGTTGGATATTGTCTTTAGTCAGGTTGGCTTTCCCCCCTCCCCTTAACTAAATAAGTAACTTGGTTGAAACTATCTACAGAAAAGGCTAGATTTATTATTACTTCTTGGCTTAATGCTTGCGCCCACACTCACTTTCGGGCTCGCGCTAACACTCTTTCTTTTGCTCTTGCTCCTCACACAAACACTCGGGCTAGCTTATATTTCTTTTACTTTTAGTCATTTACGCTTGCTTCCCCTCAATCACACCTAATACTGCTTCTCCTCACTTACGCCTACTTATCGTCATTTACCCATACTTATATTTTTGCATAGAGTTACTTACTGCACTGAAAGGATATAGTGACTTACTAGATAACATTTATTGGGCTTGTTGAGGAAGGCCAAGCCACTGACCAATGTCTGCTCTCGAAGAAACCTTCGTATGTAGAACAAAAAAAGTATGCCAGTGCCGCTACTACGCTCATCGACCATGAAATATACAGTGCACGGAAGCAGCGTTTGACCTGGCATGTGATGTTGTGTCAGCCCTTACCTAACCAACTACCCTCTCCTAGGTGGGAAGAAAGAGAGTGATTGCCGCAAGATCGACCAATGCATTCCGATACAATTTCTTTACGATCACAACACCAACCAATCCGATAAAGCAGGTGCCTGCTTGACCGAGTCATGAATCTGTCTCCTTCGGACCAACACATTCAGAGGTCTGGCCCGCATTCAGAGGGGCAAGAGAAAGAGATAGGAAAGGAATCAAAAAGGAATAAGTTGGGTCGGAGATTCATGGTCCAAAGAATTGATTCATTTCCGTCCAGAAAGGAGATAGATGATTAACCATAGGGGTGTGGTCCACGAGAATTCATCGACCTAAACGAGGTGGGTTGTACTCAAAATGTCTGGTGCCCTCCTGGAATAAGTTGTACGAAAAATGATAGAATAGCTCTGTTTCCAGACAGATCTGTCCATCTGTAATGGAGATCACATTGGTAGTGATGCGAGTAAAGGTAGTGGACCGGGTAAACTATAATGTGGAACGGCTGTGAGCTAAATAAATATATCCCTAAGTGAAATGTTGGAATTGAATCCTCATAATCCCTCCCTCCTTTTCTTTCCTTCTAACTTCCCCCCGTTAGGTCTATTCTTTGACGGGCACCTTATGTAAAGCGTAAACCAGGTAGGTTTAGTTGCTTGACCAAAGAGAAACAAACGCCAACTCGATAAAAGGTGCGATAGCAAGGTTATCCCTTTAGTTAGGTTATCCCAACCAAGGCGCAGACCTGATTTGTTTGGTTCTTCAAGGTCCTCAGAATCATACTCAAACAAATCTTTTCTTTCAGTCCTGCCCGAGGTAGATTGAGTAACGACTCGTACCTCACCCTTCCTTATCTCATATTGATTGATGGATTGATCGAAATCCTACTGCACCTATGGGCAGGCCTAGGAAAATGGAGGGGCGGCGGGCGTACCTATCCAGAGCCGGAGCATATCTATCTATAGCCGGGTGGCCAAACGAAGAGAAAGAAAGAAAAGAAAGAGGCGGGCGGATGGGAGGGTGATTTAGGATCGGAGGAGAGGTAATCTCTATCAATTGGAGGTGGACGGGTAGTTCCCAATCTCCTCTATCAATTGTTCCCAATCTCTATTAATTGGAGGTTCACGAGGAATTGGACCGTAGGGGCGGGCAGGCGATCTGTCGGCGGAAAGAAAGAAAGAGGGCAATCAGGAGGAGGTTTACGGCCAGAGGGTAATGACTAATCTCCTTGCCGGTATTCTAGGGAAACAAAAGATGAGGTCAACCTTTCCTTATCTTTCGTAAAGGGTAGGTCTCCATAGAGGGTAAAGTCTAAATAGGCATGGGATAGCCCCACCCAACTATGCCGATAGAAGCTATGTATCCTAATCCCTAGGACCATGCTAGGACAGGAAATAGGCAAGGGTACTTACAAAACGTAAGTCTGCCTAGGTAGGTATGTTGTGCTTTCCTTCGGAAGGCCCTGGTCCTTTCCTTCCCCAGCCTGGCTGTGCTTTCCTTACCCTGGCTGGCTCCTATCAATTAGCTCCGGATCCTAATGGATTGAGGGGAATAAATACAGAGCAGAGGTAGGGATCCTAATGGAAGGTAAGGCGCTTTATAAGCTTTTTGACAGGCTTGATGATCCATAGCTAATGAAATTCATAGCTGTAGGGTAATATTCAGTAGTACGGGCTTTATTTTCACTTAAGAAAAGATGTCCATCCAAGCCAAGAGGCGTTCATCCTCACCCTATTGGATGGATCGGTGAGGGGACGATTGCTATGAAAGAAAGGGGGAGGCGGTGTCTACCGGTCGAAGCTGGAGGGGGCTTACTTACTTGCTTGCTGGCTAGCTGGCCTAGCTGGGTGGGAGTTATTAGCGACTGGTCCATTTTCAAGTGATAGTGATAACCTGGATGGACTTTTGAACGTAACTGATGAATCATTTTCATAATAAAACACTGCTGCTGCCTTCTCCCCTGAGGCCTTTGACCTTCCTTCCCTTCGCTCACAGTTGAGCTCAATAGCATAATCTCATATATAATGTAATATGAGTGGAAGAGCAAAGAAAGAAAGTGAATTCAATCAATCTGCTTTTCGTTCCTATCAATTTTCTATTCTATTTATTTCTCTCAAAGTAATGTGAATCCACCCGTCATAATGACTTACTTCCCATTCAATCGACATATAACTTCCCTCACATTCCACCATAAACCTATATATCTATCTCGCCCCATCGGTTGTCCATCTTGAAGATCAGCTGGAGCTGTCCTCCCACCACATATCCCCCATCTATTCTTATTTCATCCCTTGCCTATTCCCATTTCTTCCCGGTGGCTTCCTCCTTCCCTGGCTTCTTTCTTTCTCACTGCTTGGGCTCTCGCTTGCTTACGTTGCTCCCCCTCCTTCTACTTACGGAGGTGGCTTATCAGCCTTATTAGAATGACCTTACGCCACGCCGGCGCATAAATGACCTCGACCTATTTCATTTATAAGTAAGTCGAAAAGAAGTGGGAGGTCCTTAACCTTTTCTTTTCCTTTTACAAATTCCAATCCTCTGCCTTTTCACCGTCATATCAGATGATCATATCTAATACTGGTTCAGGTGGGCCACCCGCATCTACGGCTACTCCGCGAACGGTATTATAATAGACTTGAAAACAACAACAGAACCTACCAACCAACCTCTATGTAGATTATAGAATCTATTCTCCTCGTTAGCGGCCGGGGCGGGAAAGGTTAGTGAATAGATCGATCCGGGCCTGCCTTCCGACCCATAGAACCCGGTGGTGTTGCACCTTCGCTATCTTTTCAAGCTCTTACAAACTATTCTCGCTATGAGATGAGGTAGGTGAAGATCTGTCTACCTATCTGCCTTATTCCCCTATCCTTCCACTCGGCACCGTCGGATCACTAAGGCCGACTTTCGTCCCTGCTCGATGGGTGGGTCTTGCAGTCAAGGTCCCTTCTACCTTTGCACTCGAGGGCCGATTTCCGTCTGGTCCGAGGAAACCTTTGCACGCCTCTGTTACCTTTTGGGAGGCCTACACCCCATAAAAACTATCTACCTGAGACTGTCCCTTGGCCCGTAGGTCCTGACGCAGGGTTAGAATTCTAGCTCTTCCAGAGTGGTATCTCACTGGGGGCTCGGGCCCCCCCGGAAGGGGGCCTTCTTCGCCCTCCACCTAAGCTGCGCAAGAAGAAGCCAAAGACAATCCCAGGGAACACTAAAGCTTCATAGGGTCTTTCTGTCCAGGTGCAGGTAGTCCACATCTTCACAGACATGTCTATTTCACCGAGTCTCTCTCCGAGACAGTGCCCAGAGCGTTACGCCTTTCGTGCGGGTCGAAACTTACCCGACAAGGAATTTCGCTACCTTAGGAACGTTATAGTTACGGCCGCCGTTCACCGGGGCTTCGGTCACTGGCTTCACCGTCATCAGGTCACCAAATTCCTTAACCTTCTGGCACTAGGTAGGCGTCAACCCCCATACATGGTCTTACGACTTTGCAGAGACCTGTGTTTTTGGTAAACAGTCGCCCGGGCCTGGTCACTGCGACCTCCTGAGGAGGCACCCCTTCTCCTGAAGTTACGGGGCTATTTTGTCGAGTTCCTTAGAGAGAGTTGTCTCACGCCCCTAGGTATTCTCTACCTACCTACCTATGTCAGTTTCAGGTACAGGTACCCATTTGTTGAAGGTAGGCGGACCCATTTTAAGAACTTGAAAGGTACTTGCCCGGACAAGCAACTATGTTCCTTTCATTTATTTCAGGTCAATACTTTGAAGAATTGTTCTAATTAACCCTTATCTAACGAACGAAGAAGTCATCTTTTCAGATCAATACTTCAGATAATAAGGCAGGCCTTTAAAGGAAGGATATATTATTTGATTATGGGAATCTTGGTCTGGGGTAAATCCTGGAGTAGGTAAGGTCCCCAGCCTTATCTGGTCCTGAAAGGCCAGCCTTACTGGGTTTGTCCTGACTGTGCCGGTCAACTTAGGAGCAGTAAGGTAGGTAAGCTCCTGTGCCGGCCAGTCTTACCCTAAATCAGAACCTTTCAGTTTGAGGGGAAGAAAATAGTATCCTGACTGTGCTGGCCCTAGATTGATTCCCTCAAGGGTTGCTTCGCAGAGCTAGCGAAAAGAAGAACCAGGACCTTTTTTTGCAGTAAACCCCTCCGGGCGATCCGGAGAAGACTAGTGGTAGGTGGTCCCGCGAAGCTTTCGGAGAAGGGTAGCCTAGTGTGTAAGCACAACAATGAAGGTGAACCCTCGAACGACCAATCTAAGATTAGGGGGGAGATCCCAAGTAGTGGTGACCTTGTAACTCTTCCACCTATGCATGTACCGAATGCTCATACGGGGAAGTGCACTCCTGGGTCTGGAACCAGGGAGGGTTGCTCCGATAAAGACTTTCCCGTCCACTCCAGGGGGTGCGGACACACCTGCGCGGATTGCAGGTGACGGTGACAAGAATGGCGGGGAAGTGAAAAGTACCCGACGACATCCAGGGATGAATGTAGACCCATCGGACAGGGATAATCATTCCGGTCCCGGGGGAGGATACTCACTCATTTATTATGAAGTGGTAGAACCAGTGGCCCTATCACTGGCAGGAGGCGAAGCGCACCCACCCATTGACTGCCTGCTGCTATTGCGAAAACAAGGTGCCGTAAGGCCGCTCGACCATAAGCCCCCCCACCCAATAAGTAAATTGAAAGGATTGCTCACTCATTCATATGGGTGAGGAAGGATGGCTTGCTTGACAATAGGTTCTTTATTGCTCACCCATCAAGGGTGAGGAGGGCAAGGAAGGAACTAGTCTCTTGAAAAGGGAGAGGATGCGCAAGCAGGCTCGACCACTATTTACCCACCCACCCCAATCCCCTGAGGCGGAGGTTTTTCTTCCTTGATGCTTATTGGGTGGCCCCTCTCAAATAAGTCACTAAGGTTAGTCCAAGTAGGACCTAATAACTTATAATCTATGTAGGAACTGTAGAATCGCATCGAGACGTCCTACTTGGACTAAAGGCAAGTGTAGTAGAGCTCTTACGGAAACAACTAGTATAGTTTTACACCACTACAGGGAAGAAATATCTATACTCACTATCACTTCGGAGTCTCCTCGGATAGGAGGAACTGACACGTAGTTTTCTCCTCTTCCTTTCAAACAAATGTAGTAGGGCAAGTAGTTATTACTGTATAGACTACAACTCTAACTCTATATATATGGAGAACACTCTCTACAGATGAGGAAGGGTAGTAGTTGAGAAAGAAAGAACTGAAAAGAAAGAACTTAGGGAAAGTTTGGAACTTACTTTTTAGGACTAAGCCAGCGAATAAGGGAATTTGTGTGTACATCCAGAGGCCAGTAATATGACAAATTAGGGGGCAAGCAAATGGTTGATATGGGGAACCTTCTCTCTTACTAATATCACTCACTTCCTGGAAACGAACGTGGGAACCTTAATAGTATAGTCCCTTATCCTTTAGGTCTTATGGTCTACCGGTATCATAATACATGTATGACTACTGGCAGCTGTATGACACAAGGACCCTCTGACAATGTGGAATAGTATGTTTCCATCGTATGCCCTAAGATTGCATAATATATATATAGGAATGATATATGCCTTCGTACTCAGTCACTTTATTATATGGCTTCACGTGTAGACTTCACACTTCTATATTTCTTATTATTTGGTTTTGTTATTTGGATGGAATTGGCATATAAACCTGGCATTTCCACTGGACATGGAGTAGTAGTACCGGCATATTCAGAACTACTAGTGAAGTCTCCATTGCCTGTTGAGACTGGTTGGTGGCTTATCAGCGAGCAAATCAAATATGGGACTGACTTATCGGCGGACTTATTGGAATGTGACTATTTGACTTATTTCTCCTTCCTATCAGCTATGTTAGAAGTGGGAAAGCTAGTAGTTCAACTAGGGCTAGTTTCTTTTGAATGGAAAAGGTAAACGTATAAATGCGATATCCTATAGTAATAGGCTGTATAGTAGCAGGTCTGGCTGATATGGCTAGGTATCCTGGTTAGGTATCCTGGCTAGTCCTCATTTGTCAGTAAGAACCATGCCCATATAGATAACCACCTTCCTGGGCACGTGGTAACCTCCTTAGGTGTAGTCCATCCATGTCAATGGGTAGAGTAAGAAAGAGCCTTCTCTTATTAGCCCTACTTATTAGTAGTTCCACTTATTAGTTTCCAAGGTAGGAGAAATGAGCTTTCAACTTGCCTTGATCTCTAGCAAAAGTAGTGAAATGAAAGGGGTGTTAGATCATACCCCCACCCATCAGAGGTAAACTGCAGGAAATGCCATTTTCGTCAAGAAGAAAACTACACTTTATGATCCCCGATGATATTCCTCCAACCCCTAAAAATGAGGTGAGGTATTGAAATGGAAAAGTGAAACGTAGAATAGAATTCACCCATCCATGTGTCCTTTCGAAGATCCTGAGGTGCATAGTAAGTGTGGTGGGTACTATGGGTCCACGGAGAACTTGGCACGAACACCTATTCTCTTTCTTTTGGTTTCACGTCTCCATGCGATATCATATGTATATAGCCGTACCTTACTGTGTAGGGTTGTAGGTTGAAGGTGAGAGATATGACTCGTAGGACTTAAGCTAAGGCAAAATAAGAAGGGCAATACTAACTAGTCCTGTCTAGAGGGGAATTATTAGAATAGAGCGAATAAGCTAGGTGGAATCAACTGGTTTCGGTATTTATGGAATGGGTGTTCAGGCAGGATCACCTAAAATGGATAGTTTTAGTCCCATTGGTTTATTCCCACTATTGGCAACCGGTAATTGGGGCACCATCACCTCATCCTGGGGATCTACCTATTGGCTGGCAGTGACCTTTTGGCATGGTATCTCAGCGAACCCATGTGCCTCACTCATTCCACTTGGTTCCGTACCTTCCCGTACTTCTTCTATGGAACTTAGTGCATGGACAAAGCTAATAGTCTAAAGAGTGCTAGTTCATAGTCTATTGTTGTGTCCGTTATGGCTAGTACTTACTCTACAGCTATTCTATTTTCTTATCAGGTAGTCCCAGCCAGGAGTCCTTGCCGATCCTAAGTGTCTTTCGTGCAGGGAAATGGGATTACTACACCTACCTCAATGTTTTTGAATGGTTGTGGATATGGAATTTGAACTAAATAAGGGGACTAAAGCAAGGTATTAAATAACACATATTACTTACATGGATTCAACTGGTTTTTGATTTATGGAATGGGGGTAGGCGCTAAGGGGATCACACCACCTATTGAAATGGAAAAAGTGAAATGTAGATATGCGAGTCCAAGGAACGTGGGAACCTGAATAGCTCTAGTACCTTCTCCCTTAGGTATGGACAAGTTCAACATATATATGCGGGTTATATATGGATAACCTGAAAATGAATGTTACCTGCACACTATAAGCGGATTTCTTTATTGGCAATGATTTCCTATTTTTGACCACTGGGAATGAGCACACACCTTCTGTCAATAATCTTGGCTATTTGCTTTTGAATGGATTTACACTATTCAATTCAAATGGGGAGAAAGTTCAACGTAGATATGCGAGTCTCATATGTATCTAAAATTGATAGAGAGAGAAGAGTATCACGTAGATATGCTAGTATATATGTATATCATTTCATTTATTGAACAGAACGTGTATGCTTGAACTCCTATACTCTTATTGGTTGGCTAATGCTCCCCCATATGGGGAAAATTGGTTGTTTTCAGGGGAGTCTGCCCTTATTAAGAAAGGAAAGGCCTTAGAGACTTCCTTTCATTAGTAGTAAGAAAATAACTAGCGCTATCACATTGTATTACCTCTTAGAGTTTCCCATAGGTATTTACTATGAGGATTTCCCAGGTAGTTGCACTAATTAGAAATAAGTCTTATTTCCACTATTCTAATTGATTGGGACTCAGAGTTTACTACAGCTAATTAGATTATAACTACACTAGTTGGACTGAAGTTGAACTATTTGGGACGTAAAGTTGTTGAACTATTAGAGTAGTTCTAGCCTATGGAAAATAGCAGCCATACAGCTCAAGTCTTAGTATCGGCCATAAGGCGGCCATAGAGAGTTCTGAACACTTGCTTAGTCTTAGGCCCCATGGGCATTAGCCTTTAGAGGATCTTTGTCCATTAAGTTCCATGGAAACAAGCCTTAAGAGACTTCCTTACAGTAGAAAGCTCCAACGAAAATAGGCTACGACTACTATTCAATCATAAAATGAAGAGATTCTATAAGCTATATCTTTCCTTTCTCGCCTTAGTGTATGGCTCTATCTCTCCTTGTGTGTATCTGGCAAAACAAAGGAATGAGGAATTGGGCTGGAGTTTTGGGACCATACAAGGGGTGGATAGAGAAATGCATAAATAACATAATGGAGGATTGTTGCTTAAGGTCATGCAGGGGTACCCGGAGTAGCACTCCATCGACTTGAAGGCAGTAAGTAAAGGGATATGTCCTACCTACTAAGATTCATAAAGGCAAGTGCTATAAAAAAAGGTCCGGAGGTATTGCGCTTCTGAGGGCAAGGCCCGACAGGGTGAGGGATGTGCGAGGAAGGACACAGTAGGGGGCTCGACCGAGGTTACGAGGGAGAGGAGCAACTCTCTTTTGGGGGAGGGGCCCCAAAAGCCGCCATCAACTTGAAGAACTATAAGGCCGCCATCAACTCACCAATTCATATGGGTGAGCACCGGCAGGGGCTCGACTGCTAAGGAGAGGCCCGGTAGGGACTCACCATTCCGATGGTGAGGAATTCTTTGCATTGGCTTGACCTATAACAAGAACCTAGAAATGACATAGTAATGATCCATAGCATACAGCCTATATTGTGATTAGGCAGGTAGGCAAGAGGGAAACAACAGGATACCTAATGGAAAGTCTTATCTAATAACTGAAGACACCAGCAAGATAGGTCTTAGTAATCTTAGAAGCGTTTTGATCCATAAGAGTAATGTGTCCTTCAACAGTTCCCTCGGGCGAGCGACTTCATGTTCTTGGATCTCCCGTAGATTCTGCTCCTACCTTGCCTTTTTTGAGGCGAGACACAACACGTACCTCAAATCACTATGCTTATGCTTTGAAATGAGAGACATTCTTTTCTAAATTATTCGATAGCATTATTACATAGATAAAGAATTTACCACGTTTAAGCCAATCCAGTCAATGAAGCAGAAGATCCAAACCCATAGCCCACAGCATCCTTTCCAACAGTTTGATAGCTAGAGCTAGATGAATGAGGATCACCCCTATGGGTACTTACCGGGTGGGCGATAAGTAACTAAAAAGCGAACTAAAGACCATAAGATATATAGGTCTTTGAACCCGAGGCAAGATTTGCTAGAGGGGACTCAATATGAGTACTCTGAAGAAGCAGATCACTGGCCCTACTCTTGCAAATAACGAAAACAATAATAGAATAAGAAACAACAGCCAAGCCTGCCTCAGCAGCCCCTTCTTAATGGTGCTTCTGTCAGGTATTGTATGCAGCATTTACCTATCAGTGTATAGTAATAAAGAGAATCAACTTGTATTAAGCATTAAGTTACTGGTTGTAGTCAGGGGTGAGTGTCTAGTCATCAAGATCATATCCCTTGGATGCAGCATTTACCAATGTAGGTTAGGTAAGGGTGGCGAATCATCAAATCCATTGGTTTTATACACTCGACCGAAGGAGCACCCCAGCACTAACGAACAATGCTTGCTGTAGGATATTGGCTTTCTCTCTAGAAGGAATGTCTAGCTAGCCAGGGACTTGCTAAGCATAAGGGCTAGGGTTGCTATCTAAGGTAAGCAGGGAAGAAGGATTAGAGACCGACTCAAGCTCATCATTCTAGATGTGGATTCCAAGCGGAATCTTTGGGTGAGCTCTCCTAGAGCATATCAGATGTGCTCTCATTCCCAAAGATGCCTCCAACTTTGTGGTATGCACCTATAAGAATTCAAAAGGGAAAGGGTATAGTAAAGGGTTAATATCCTAGTGCCTATCATCCGACAAGGTATTCCTAGAATAATCAAAGCATAATCAAAGGTTTCTAAGTGAGTAGGGTGTTTCTAGGAGGTGGGTAACTAGAAGGCAGGTAGGTCTATTCCTAGAATGCAGTGAGTGGGTTATAATCTAATTCCAGAATCATATGGGAAAGGCTCCTTCTTCTTTTCATGGTACCCAGAAGTGTTAATAGTGGTACAAAGAAGAATTCATAAGGCAAAGTAGGTGAAAGGATTCATAGACTCGTGCCTATCCGATCTTCCTAGCTGAAGCTATAGGTGATGGGTAGGGTGGGTTGTTAGAGTAGGTAAAAGCCAAGGTAGGCTGTTGAGTCAAGTAAATAGTCTGAGTTGTTAGCATGACGACAACCCCCCTCATCATCTGATCTGATCTAATCAGTTTTGGTAGTAATGAATAGGGCAGTTCCAATCCGATGATTCCATGGTCTAACATAAAGTAAAGAAAGTAGGTAGAGTACTAGCAAAGGTCTAAGTCACCAACCCAAGCCCTTCCTTCAAATATAAAGGTTAAGGTATGTGAGCCGGCCGGTATTGAAATTGTCAAGAGCCAGCTGGTTGGTGGCACTAAACTAACATTCATCCTTCCAGCATCTAAAGGTTCAATTTACTTATTGGGTGGGAGGACTCATGGTCAAGCCTGCTTACACATCGTAGCAATGCTGCCACTGTTTGTATTAATTCATCGATAGTATCTGGGGTTAAGCTCATCCCGAACAAAATAAAAGTGCTACTACCACTCCACTAACTCACTAAGATTCCCGCCTGAAGCAAGTGGTTGGGGCAGCATAAGTAAGTGGGGTAAGTGAGGTAGGTAGTGAAAGGTTGGTAAGGTGGGTGCCCGGTTGGTAAAAGTTCTAAAGTATAAGTAGGCAGCATAGTAAAGGGTTAATAGTAAATATTGTTCAAAGCGATGTACCCACCAACATTCCTGGCTGAAGTAAGAGGTTTGGGATCACTAAGTTGTTGAAGAGGTCTATAGGTGGGGTAAATTGAACAGGTGGGTTGGTAGCAAGGTACTAACATAATAATTGTAGGCATCTAAAGGTTCAATTTACTTATTGGGTGGGGGGGGCTCATGGCCGAGCCTGCTTGCGCATCCTAACAAAGCAGTAAGTGCCTACCCCCCATTTCATTTATGAAGAGTTACTAGAGCTTTTCGGAGATCCCCCAATGGATCTGTCAAACTTCCATGAATGCAGCAGCTTTCCCAGGTCTTCTGGCAAGGTGGGAAGCAATGAGAAAAGCTGGGATTGTGCAAGTGTTGTGTTAATAAAGAAATCGTATCTGGCCGGCACTTTGATAAAGCATAGAAACTGGTCCGGGATAGAGAGGGACAGATGCAAACGTGCAGAGATGTTGGTACAGAGGCAAAGGAGAGAGTCTATAGGGTTGAAGCGAGACTGGCCATTAGGGGTTTGTTTATTGGGGCCGGCTTGTTAGGGGATTTTATGCCATTCGAGCATTGGTGATCGATAAATAAGGCAAGCAAGGCGGCTTAACCTTACAGATAGAATGCAGTAAGGCATTCTTAGGTTAGGGATTGATTGATCGATTGAGGGTATTTGGTGCAGTGAAGAATAGTTCAATGCCTACAGTATAAGAAAGAATGAATGCATAATTACATATATAATGAATGAAATGAAGATAGGCTTTCGGCAAAGTGAAAGCTCCTCAAATGGTGACTATGGAGAATCTCATATATAAGCATGATATTCAATTTAGGGAGATCTCCAAATATGAAAGGTCAGCTTTAGGTAGAGAAAAATAGATTTCTATATTATGTAGATATTGCTCAAGCGTTATTACATATATACAGAATGACCAGCAACCCACCTAACTAATAATTTAGAACATGCTCGTAAATAATATGCTTTTGAGGAGGCATGCATGAGGGAGGGTAGGCATGAGTGCGCCTAGAAGACGACATGCTCGTAAGTAATCTATTTTCAGTAGGCATGGTAGTAGTGCCTAGCCCCGTATGCCTGGCGTGTAGGTAGGCCTATGCCTGGTTGGGATACCGAGTTCAAATTAGAGGGGTTGGGATATATGTAGCTAGGTAGGTGGGATGCCGTAATCTGGCATGCTTGTAAGTAAGGTGTGACGCCTAACCTGGTATGCATGGCATATAGTAGCCATCCATAAAAGGTAAGGCTTCATTAACATCACAAGCATCAATAACTGGATTCATAAATGGTATGGGGAAGTTCTCCTTTGGGCATGAATTATATAAATAATGAAAAATAATACATACCCTAATGGTGCCCAGCTTCTTAGTAACATGAAATTAATAAAATTAATTAAGAAAATTAATAATTAATTAAAATTATAAAAATTATGTCAGCCGACAGTTTGTCATTCTAATTGTTTTATCCTCTTCACTATTTATCAATTCTTTGTTGCTCTTCTGCTCATCATCATTCTCATATCCTGATGATGGATCCCATTTGGGATTTGAAACGTTGGTACAAAAATCTTAAAACTGTGGATTCTCGGTCATGAACTCAAAAGATTCAAACCACAGATCTCTGAAATCCATAACATGAACAATATTCGACACCTATGACTCCATATGTAATATAAACCCAAGCATAAAAAAAACACAAGAATGAAAAGAACAAGGTCTGGAGGGTCTTGCGTTCCTAGTGCAAGGAACTATAGAGAATCTATCAATGTTTCCATTGAAATGGAAGGTGATATAGATATCATAGCCATGGAAAAAGAAAAGCAAAATGAAGAATGGGAGGAAAAGTGAAAGAAGATGGAAGGAAGAGAGAGAAGAAAGACAAGAGAGAATTTCAGAGTAGATGGAACAAAGGCAAGAGAGTCAAGTCTGTAAAGGGAGAATGGCTATAAAGATAGAATATAAAGAGAAGGTCCCAGAGGGGCTTGCGCTTCCTAGTGCAAGGTAGTTTCAAGAAAGGTTAGTTGGTAAGTTCAAGGAAGTAGGGAAGGTAGGGAGTTCACCCAATCAAATCCATGCAATGCAATGCCATGCAGGGAAAAGCATATCATCCTATATAGAGCATTCATTGCGGGATCAGAATAGTGAAGGTACCAACATAGCTCTTCTAGTTTACCTCCTTTCTTGCAGTCAGTAAGTAAGTCTTTAAGTAAGTCAGAAAGTGTTTCACTTCAGTATTCCACACACATCGATCAATGCTCTAGCGGGACGAGAACAATCTAGATGATCTTAGTCCAATTGTCCTTTCCTTAGCAGGCTCAATAGAAAGCGGTCTCTATCTAAAGCGGATTAGTATGTGGAGGATGCGTAAGCAGGCTCGACCATAAGCCCCCCCACCTGTTGGGTCGTTAATATGCCATTGTTATTGTCACTTGTGAACATTTATTCCACCCATTTCTACCATTCTTCATCATGTCATTTATTATAATTTATTATATAAATCCATTTTATGATGATTTATGCTCTAAAATTATTTATTCTCCTTTATTTCTAATAAATTGATTATTATGCATTATTTTACCAATGATAGTTCTAATAAGTTGGTTATAACATTATTCACCATTTTTAGCCTCCAAGGTAACTTCCAGATTGAAGATTTGATTTTTAAATCTGCCAACTAAGAAATTCACTGATTTAAAGAGTGACAGTTTTGCGGTTGAGATTCTGAGCAAATGAAGATGAATTTGGAAAATCCGGAACATGGGTTTTGTCCAGAACGGGCCCAATTAACTTTATCAAAGAACGGTTTGCCCAAATTTGGCTTGTACAGGGAGAAACGCAGGGTTCTTTGAGCACGATTTTCTCAGATTTGCAGTTGCGGCCGTCCTCCAAATCTCAGCTGCCAACCCAAATTCGTCTTGCTTTTGTTGAAGAGATGAAGTTAGAATCAACCTAAATTTGTAAAAGAATCATGTTGTAATTATCTATGCTCTGATCTTCCTCTATTTAAATGAAACCAAAGATCAGAGGAGGAGGACTGTTCTTGTAATTTTACGGTTCTAGAACAACTGTGATCATTGAGTCTCGTTGAGACCTGACCTTGTTATGCTTTTGTTGATGCAATTAATATAAAAGACTCGGTGTTCGTTTCGTCTCTGCATCTGGAGTAACTTAAGGCAGTGTTCCATTAGCAGCTAAGGGCCCGGCTCCGAAGGACACTTGCCTTTGTATTATTATACGGTGATTTGCGTATGGTTTGTTTATTTCTATTATTAAGTAATCTGATACATTCTTTATATGATGCGCTATGATTCTGTTATGATCAATGAATGAACGATTTCTCCATGTAAGAACTCTGCACTATATAATTGAATTCACACGGGGTCGAATTGTATCTTTATTCAGCCATTTCTGTAACAGAGTGCTGGTATGAATGTTACTGTCATTGGATTTATGTCAAACCATATTTATGGGATTCGAGAGTAGCATCATTCTGTTTAGAAACATAGCTGCATCATTCGATACTCTCAAATTGCTATATTAATGTAAATCATGTACATACGGGTGATAGTTGTTGTTTCGTAATTCATTAAGGATTGCTGTTCCATTTGATTGATGTTGTTCCATTTGTTCCATTTTACTGTTGTATCATTTATTGCTGTCCCATTTCCATTTCGTTGTTCCGTTTTACTTTCTGCTGATTTATTTACTTGCCTTTGTTGCTTTGGTGTGAGAGAAGGTCCAAGGCTGTCGTGAGCCTCAGCAAATGCTACCACGCTCCCTGATCCATGGTCCATGCTCTAATTCCTTTTGCATCAATTTCTAGAGGACTGAGTTATTGCTACTATGTCCTCAATTGATGGTTGTTTGAATGAATGATTTAGTTTAGAACATTTCAGTTTCTTGCTGTTCCAATTAGATTTTGTTTCAAGCATTCATTTACTTTTGGGTTTTAAACACTATACTGCAAAACATTACTCTTAAGTAAATAGCCGCCTCAGACAGAGTACACTCTTGAAATAAAAAGTCGTCCCTGGGTTGATAATTAATGTGAAGGTAATTAGGAGTTCGAAAGGCACCTTTTTATCGCTCCACATTTTGGCGCCGTTGCCGGGGAGAGTGTAGCCATTTCTAAAGAGTAGTGTGAATCTGATGAGTGCCTGCTAGGGAAGAGTTGGATCTTAAAAACGGAAGGTAAGAACCTGCGTACGGAGCATGTAAAAGCCCTGCTCCCCCGTCCGCTTTCCAGCAGGACTGTTAAAGAACCTAGGGTAGAGATAGATGTTTGAATTTTTGTGTGAATTATTAGGAAAAATAGAAATTTAAAAAAAAAATGAATCACATGATTTTGCTTAAGTGGTGATGTAAGCACCACCCATTTCACTAACTAATTGACATGAACATTTGAAGAAGGAGCCTTGAAGAAACACATGAAGAACATCATATATTATGGTAAGAAATGGCTCACGTTTCTACTTTTGAATTTCCTATCAAAGATCTAGGAGTGACACAAATGCACATAATTCCCCCATATTTACCAAATTTTCATGGTTTAGCAAATGAAGATTCACATACATTTTTGTTTGAGTTTGAAATACTTTGTAGAGGATATGATTATTGTACAAATGATCAAAGATTGAAAGTGTTTCCCCTTACTCTAAAAGGAGCAGCTCTCCGATGGTTCATGAGCCTAGGTGGGAATTGCATCCAATCATGGGAGGACATGAAGAACATATTCTTGAAAAAGTACCAAGACTATTGCAAAGCCAATGAAGATATTTTCTATATGATACAAGGGGAAGATGAAAGTTTGGAGGACTATGTAGATCGATTTCAATACAACCTTCAAAAATCAAAATATAAGCATTTGGAGAAAGAGATCTTAAAAACACTCCTTCTTAAAGGAATCAAAGATGAATTTTTAGAACTTTTAAATCTGATAGGAAAAGGTGATGTTTTTCAGTTATCATATGATGATGTTTGTGAGTTGTGCATAAGGTATTCAAGAGGAATCTCCAAGGCTGGTAAGAATCCTAGAGATGTTTTTTCTTTGTTTTCCAAATCTGCTACAAGAATAGGAGACATAAGAGCTGAAATCAATGTTTTATTTGAAAATTTTAAAGTTGATTTTATTAGCTCTCTAAATGAAAAATTGGATGTTTGGCAGGTTCATAAAAATGAAGAATTTGATGAAGTGTTTTGTTCTCATGACCGAAAGGAGCATCTCATAGATACTCACTCTTCCTTATCTACGATGGAAGTAGCATATCAAAGAGGTGAGGAAGCTGCAACAAGGCCTACAGGTATGGTTCAAAACACTTTTTCTCCATTGTCATACTTGCATAATCCATTATGGAATGCTAATGTGTTAGGGCAGCCATGTCAATTTCAATATAACCACCTATCTTGTTTACAAGTTGGGCATGGTTCATCTTATGATGGCATGACTACTCTCCCTCATCTTGTAGCACAAGCACATTCTCCATATTCTCCACCAGCTCTTTCAACACCTTGCTTGCCCATCAAAACCATTCACACAACCCAATCAGCCACATCATCAAAATGCTCCATTCCATACACATTTTCCTGCTCAACTAATTCCACACCCTCACCATAATAAACCAGTACAACATGCTTACAATGTTGAGCTGGCAAATTTACCCACCCTTCCCACCCATTCTATCTCACATGTGTTATTAGAGAAAACCTACAATGAGATTCAGAATGTTTCAAATGCAAAAATTGTAGAAGCTATGAAAGAAAATGAGGTTTCTTGTAGGATGCATCAACAAACTATTTTAAAAGCTCAAGAACTTCATGATATGATGGCTATGCGAAATCAAGAAAATAAAGGATACATTGAAGATTGGTTTCACTCCATCATTTGTTTGCAACATCACTCTATGCTTCAACAATTTTTGATATCATTTTTTCAAGGGAAGCCACCTTCTCATACCCTAATTTTCATTAACATCCATTTTTCAAATTTGGGTATGCATATACATGAAGCCTTATGTCGAAAATGGCTTCACTGGAAGTACTCATACACATAGTCATATTCATCCTTCAATTAAAGTAAGTTAGTGAATAAAATAAAACAAAATAAGGACATAAATAAGTGCATTTTGTTCTTTTGTAAAACTAGGGTTTTTGTTGCAACATGCTATGCAAATCAACATCGGTGATAATTTTTTTATAATTTGTGTATGTAGATGAATCATAATGGAAATAATAAGTTCTACAAACACTCATTTTCATTTTTATCACCAATTTGAAAAAATGCTTGAATTTCATTTTTTTTGGCTTGCGGGCTTGATGAACTTTCTGGAAAAACTGTCGGGACAGTCATGTTTTGAGGGACCAAAAGTGAATATTTTTAAAACCTGTTTCTACCCTAGGTAGCCCTTGATGTCTACTTTCTAACCCAATTTGAACCACTCAATTTGGATTTGAAACGAAAAAGTTAGAACCAAAACATTGACCGGTTATCTAGCGGGCAGCTCAGGAACAGAGTTGGGACAGTCAGTTTTTGGAGGCCTAAATGAATGAATTTTTAAAACCTGTTTCTATGGTAGGTTCCCCTATGAATCTAGTTTACAATGCAATTGGAATCACTCATTTTCGATATCGTATGGGGAAGTTATGATCAAAATACTGACTGTCTATCGTAAATCAGCACCCTTAAAACTATGTCTTTCCAGCTGTTCCTTAAAGTATTTGACCTATCAATTCTTCTTGTCTTCAAAACCTGTTTCTATTGGAGATCAATAAATGAATCTATTTTCATTTCCAATTTGAATCATTCGAATCCGACATCAAACGAAAAAGTTATGCTTGAAATATCAACTGTTGGTCTAAGCCGGGTAATCGAAAATGACTCTATTATGCAGGTTGTTCTAAACAAATTTGACATATCATATGATTGAATTTTTAAAACATGTATCTACTGGAGATAAACCTTTGATTTAGCTCTCATTTGGCTTTGGAATCACTTAATTTGGACGAAAAAAACAAAGAAGTTGTGATTAAAACACTGCTGGTTAGTATGGTCGACCACTGCTCTCCCGCAGGTAACAAATAAATTTTACTTTGTTATTTTCTCTATGGATTTGTTATAACAGAGTAACTACTTGTTGTTTTTTGCATAATTCTTGGATTAGGGGAGCCCGATCACCTCTCTTTCTCCATGATTGAATGTTTTATTGCAGGTAGACACTCGTTTTTTGCAGGTCCTGGGAAAATAAAGAAGGTCAATTTATGGACGAGTGATTTTTCAAAGAAATTTTTATAAAACAAAGGAATTTTATCCAAATCATTACCCAACGGATTCATAATAGAACAAATGAAGAATTGATTTCAATTTCAAGATTCATGTCTTGTCACTGCTGCCAAAACATTTTTCAAAAAAATCATTTTTTTACATAATATCATAGCTGTTGTAACTTAATTTACATATTGTTTTTAAATAAAATGTTGTTTTTTCTAATTTCTTTTATATTTTGTGTTTCAGGTGTTGCTTCATCCAAAGTGCAACTCATCCTCAGCATCAATGCAGTGAACAGCTAATTCATTCTTTGCGTGTTTTTGCTATTTTTGCTGTTCCTTTTCGAAATGGAACAACATTTGTGTGATTTTGCTGTTCCTTTTCGAAATGGAACAGCACTTGCGTGTTTTTGCTGTTCCTTTTCGAAATGGAACAGCACTTGCGTGTTTTTGCTGTTCCTTTTCGAAATGGAACAGCACTTGCGTGTTTTTGCTGTTCCTTTTCGAAATGGAACAACACTTGTGTGTTTTTGCTGTTCCTTTTCGAAATGGAACAGCACTTGTGTGTTTTTGCTGTTCCTTTTCGAAATGGAACAGCACTTGTGTGTTTTTGCCGTTCCTTTTCGAAATGGAACAGCACTTGTGTGTTTTTGCCGTTCCTTTTCGAAATGGAACAGCATTTGTGTGTTTTTGCCGTTCCTTTTCGAAATGGAACAGCATTTGTGTGTTTTTGCCGTTCCTTTTCGAAATGGAACAGCATTTGTGTGTTTTTGCCGTTCCTTTTCGAAATGGAACAGCATTTGTGTGATTTTGCTGTTCCTTTTCAAAAAGGAACAGCACTTGCGTGTTTTTTGCTGTTCCTTTGCGAAAAGGAACAGCACGTGCATGTTTTTGCTGTTCCTTTGCGAAAAGGAACAGCACTTGTGTGTTTTTTGCTCATCCTTTGCGAAAAGGAACAACATTTGAGTGTCTCTGTTGTTCCTTTCTCAGAAGAAACAACATTTGTGATTTTTCGAACGACATTTGCATTTTCACGTTTTTTGTATGTATTTTATTTTTTTGGTGTGCATTTTCTTTGATGTTCCTTACACGAAACACCGCTTTGTGAGTGTTTTTGCTGTTCGTTCAAAGAGCAACACTTTGGGAATATTTTTGAGGGCAACCCTTTCCTTTCTCTTGTGGGATTATTCATAGTCAGCTCAACCACATTCTCCTGATTCTCTTTCATGGCATGAAGTACACTTTTTTTATGAGGACAAGAATTATGGATTCTTTTGAAGCAAGTATTATCATTTACGTTATGATCTTTAACAGGACAACTCCTTGATGTTAAATTCTTTTCAAAAAGGGACACAATTATTTATATTACTTTACTGCATTGTTTTTGCTGTACATGATATTGATTGATCATCTTAATACCATGCTGGTTCCACCCTTCCTGGTTATAATCTTCTCTGTCTGTAATAAATGAAGATTATGGGTATATTTTTTTTTTATATTGACATGTTCAACTTCTTCCGCCATCCCTGCTCTTAAGGAGTATTGAGCCTCCTCTTTTTATCATAAAATGTGTAATAATAACAAAATTTTGTTCGCAGATGGAGGATAGGGGGTCTCATTACGAGCCAGCCTACCATGTTCATAAGGCTGTAACAAAGTGACATTCCCATTATGGCCACCACACCAGGGTTATGATCCATTGGATAGCCAAATTATGCTTGGAAAGGAGGTCTCATCACAAGCCGGCATGATCACTTTTGCTACTCCTAGTGAATGGCAGTGTGGTTATCTGGTTACCACGCTAGCACACTGATCTCTTCTGTAGAACAACACTAAAACTCTCCAGTTATAAATGAGGATTCTGGCTCATATGGGTTAAAAGCAACCCTGCTGAGGCTATGGATGCTACTGGCAGCAGCGGCTCTGCTTATGGTATTGAAGTTTTATCTTTTCGTCAATATTATTTTAATACCTCTTCTTATTTTCTTTTTATCAG